>VCRD01001062.1:101657-118201 GCA_006783055.1 Trinorchestia longiramus | reverse complement strand
CCTACCACGTCAGAATTTATATGTATCACCAATGATTACCTCTTAAGTCATCATTGAAAAAGCGAAGTTTCATTTGTTTCCCCACATATATTTAACGTTCATTGCGTGATGTGAATGTTTACGTATACCCGTAGGTACTGCTGTTCTATCGTCTATGATACTATGCATAGAATACCTACCACTTCAGGATTTTATGATAAAGCATTTTTAAAAACCAATGCTGTTACATTTCTTATGTACCAACTTTGCTGGAAATATACGTTTTTGTTTGTTGTTGTTTGTTTTACAATGGACTGAAACCTGGCAAATGAGCTTCAACATTGAAAAATGTTCAGTAATGCACGTTGGTGTAAATAACCAGCATTTCCAACATACGATGTATAACATACCTATTGAAACAGTCCAGCAACAAAGAGATCTAGGTGTCACTGTCACTGAAAATCTTAAACATGACAAACAAGTGGAAAAAAGCGTCAAAAATGCGAGCAGGATTCTTGGTTTCATTGTACGAAACTTTGAATACAAGTCAAAGAACATAATATTACCGCTCTATAAAGCGCTAGTCCGGCCTCATTTAGAATATGCAGTGCAACTGTGGTCTCCTACCTTACGAAAAGATATTAACACGTTTGTTGCGATGCAACCCACCGGTGGGGCACTGAGGTTAGGTTCTGTAATTTTATCCAAGTCTTTTAGTGACTATGCGTACAAAGTGATGTTTTACACCAATCACGCAATCGCAACAAACGTGTTAATAAAATGGAAAAAATACAACGGAAAGCAACGAAGATGATTCCAGAACTCCGCAATCTCAGCTACGAAAGACGTCTTCAACGCCTTGAACTTATATCCCTAGAACAAAGAAGACTGCGAGGACAACTTATTGAGACCTATAAGTATCTCAATGGCCTTAACAATGTTACCCTAGAAGGGTTCTTCGAAAGAGACGGTAACGTACGAACCAGGAATAACGGTCAAAAACTATTACCGAAAAACTTCAAAACATCTCAAGCTATGAACTTTTTTTGCGTTAAAATTGCCACAACTTGGAACCAGATGCCAGAAAACATAGTTTCTGCTGGCACTGTGAACGCATTCGAAAATTGTCACGATAAATTTTGGATTACGAACCCCTCCAGTATTACATCCTACTAACTCTATGTCCTTAACTCCTTAAGGTTAATGTATGATTGAGATAAATGCGCGTGACATAAACGCCTGTGCGTGAGTGATATGTGTGCACATGACTAAACTGACTTATGTGGTTAAGGTGTACGTGCATGACTGATGGATTTACTTTAGGCGGCATGGGACTTCGGTATTGAACCAAGAATGGGCCAAACGGCTCGTTCCTATTGCCTTATTTCATTCTATTCTATTCTATTCTAAACGAACCAAGCTTGCATATGTAATTCAAGATGGTCTAGCTTATGACGAAAAAAACATGATAACTGAGATATGCAGAGTGTAAAAGTTTTCTGTCCTTATAGATGAAAGTACTGATATTTCCATGACTCAAGTGTTGGTGATAGTCGTCAGGTATTTTGACACACAGTAGGAGGATGTCGTGGATGCACTGCTAGATAGTGTTGTTGTAGAAGATAGACTTTCTCAAGGATTATATAAAGTCATTATTAAGTGAAAATAACAATCCACTAGAGAACGTAATCGGGTTTTGCAGTGACAATTATTGTAGTTCAACGATTGGTTCAAAAAGCGGTTGTCAAAAGTTATTGAAAGAAGATGTTCCTTCAGTGTTCGTCATGGGATACATTTGCCATTCGTTTGCTCAATGTACAAGTCATGCTGTCATAGTACTACCATCTTTTTTAGAAGCGTTTATGAAAAACTTAACTTCCTACTTGCCTCGCAATGATAAGAGGAAGCGTAATTTCACACTCATGCAGGAGGCCGTCAATTGTAAACTTCATATAATTTCAAAGTTATCACAAACTAGATGGCTGTCTAGAGAAAATGTTATTTCTTCAATATTGGACCAATACTCTGCTCTACTGCTTTATTTTGAAACAGAAATAAAAATAGACAACTTTGACGGAGCAAACGATATTTACAAAAGACTTAAATCTCGTGGTACTAAACATATGCTACTCTTTCTTCAATATATTTTGAGGAAAGTAAACTGGTTCAAAATATTGAATTTCAATCTGAGCATTTCAGAATTCATGTTTTGTATTCAAGTATTTCAGCAGAATATCGAGACGTTTTGAGTTACTTTGTCAAGGATTCTGTGTTACAATCAAGTAAACTGTCAAACATTGATCCGAACAATGCAAGTAACCACAAAAAACTGGGTGAAATATACTTAGGCGGTCATACATCAGCTATTTTAATCAATCAGCCATTTGATAATGTGACTGAAAAAAGATTCATGAGTGATTGCTTAAACTTTCTAGTCAAACTCTGTAATCAGATGAGAAAGAGATTTTCCTCTGACGAAAATAATTTGGTTGCAAAATTAAACATCTTGGATCCAAAGATTGCCCAAAATATCGACATCCCGCCGCAATCTATAATTCCTGTCGCTATTCATTTCCCTAATCATGTACCAGAGAACAAATTAAATGATCTTGATGACCAATGGCGAAGTTACAGTTTAGCGAGAGAAAACATACATATCTTAGACGAAAATCCTCCAAAATACAGGAACCAATTAACACGTTGCCTCCGATTGCCTGGCCGGTGTAAATCTTCACTTTGTACGCATAGTCAGTAGAAGGATCTGAAAAAATTACAGAACCTAACCTAAGTGGTCCACATACGTACCACTTCGGAGTCAACGTGTTAAAAGAAATCAAAGACGTTTTTTATAATTCTAAATTTGGCATTTTGTCTGCTTTTATGACAAGTTTAACTATTCTGCCACATTCGTCTGCTTCGGTTGAACGAATTTTTTCAGTAATGAATTGTGTTAAAACGAAACCAACCAGTTCTCTGAAAGCAGAAACGGTAAGAGATAGAATTTTAGCAAAACAATTAATTTAAAGGAACGACAATGATTGCACTACTTGGCAACTACGAAAAGAATTAATACGCGATATGGAAAGCGGAGCAATAAGTCACCAATATTTGGAGAGGCAGAATGAGAAGTTACGGANGGGAGGAGGAAGAGGAGGGAAACGAAGGAGAGGAGGGAAAAGAAGAAAAAGGAGTTAAAGAAGGGAAAGAAGGGAAAGGATTATTTATGTTTTCACAAAAATATTCAAAACAATCAAAATCTTATTGCATTAATCAGTTAACTCTAAGTTGTTAATCATGGTGGTGTTCGGCGTGAAGTAATCAGGATAATTCGAGGGTAATCAAGGTAATTCCAGGGTAAAATTAGAGGGTAATTTGCTAAGGAGGGTCAGCAATGACCCAGTGAAGGGTTAATAGAACTAATTTGGCTGAGCCACACCCAGCCCAGGGCAGAGTGAGGGAAACCGAGGGAAAACGAAGGAAAATTAGGGAAAAGAGGGAAAATTAGGGAAAACAAGGGAAAACGAGGGAAAATAAGGGAGAATGGGAAAATGAGGGACAGTGACGGAAAATGAGAGAAAATGAGGAAAAGTGACGAAAAATGAGGGTAGGAAAAACGAGGGAAAGTGAGGAAAAATGAGTGAAAATGAAAAATGGGGGAACAAAAAACGAAAGAAAATGAAGGAAAGTGAAGGGCAATGAGGAAAAATGAGGGAAAGAAAAACGAAGAAAATTGTGGGAAAATCAGGAAAAACTTGGAAAATATGGGAAAATAAGGGAAACTGAGGGTAGTAAAGGGTTTAAGAAATATTTGGAAACATGAACGAAATATTTGCAAAAAAAAAGATAATAAACAATGGAATTTTGAAGAATTTAGTGACACGAGGAAAAGGGAACACAAGGGAAATATGGAAGACTAGACAGTTCCCGTGGAAATTCCACGATTAAGAATTTACTAATTTAAAGTTATTTTAAAGATGAAGGTATTAAAGACTTACGACAAATTATTGTGGTTTAAATGAATGCTTTTCATTAATATACACGAAATTTGCATTCTGTATCTACAATATGTAGATTAGAGAAACGGAGATTTTATTTTATAGAATTGTAATAAGAACATAAACTATTCAAGAAATAGACATTATGATGGGCCCTTGGGTCATTATGAAACTTCTATAAAGTCTCTCACAAAGTCTCTCATAAAGTCTCTCATAAAGCCTCATATAAAGTCTTTCATAAAGCTTTTCATGAAGTCTTTCATAAAGTCTCTCATAAAGTCTCTTATAAAAGTCTCTCATAAAATCTCTCATAAAGTCTTTTATAAAAGCTCTCAAATAGTCTCATAAAAGTCTCTCATAATGTCTCTTATAAAAATCTCTCATAAAATCTCTTATAAAAGTCTCTCATAAAGTTTGAACAGCACCTCTTTCACAAACAGGATCCCTGAAACACACAAATGCAAAATGCGATTAAAATCTTTAATAAACACTGAATACAATAGAACAAATTTAAATGAAATATCTCATCAATTACATATGTAATAAATTTTTGAAGTGGTAAAGAGACTTTAAATTTTTGAAATGGTAAATGAACGGTGCGGCAGCCAAGATTCCTGTTTTTGAAAGTAACGTCCTCTGAAAAAAGGAAAATAGTTTGCCGCACTCCCCGTAATTTAATATAAATGAAACTTAGGGCGCCTTTTCCGTAGACCATTGCACCGTCTTCTCGTTTTTTAATTTCTGCGGGGACAGTTTCATTTTTCAAATTTTCTATTTTCATTATTCATGAACTCCATAATTTTGTTTGAAAATAAACAACTAATACTGCTTTCCGTTCAAAAATTTTCAGATTTATTTACAGTTATTAAGAAAAATAAAGTCTGGTTAAAAGTTTTCAAAATTATTCACAATTATTTAAAAGCATAAATTTTAGAAAATCTTACATAAAAACAAAATTTAAATATGAACTGTTTGTATGATTCAACTTTACTACGTAAAATAATTTTTTATTCTTAAACGACATACAACATTTGTTAGGAATTTTGATGAACACGAAAAAAAATTTAAATTGTAAATTATGATAGATTTTTTCAACTGAACATCAATAACGTACTTAAATGTTACACAGATACTTATATACATGGTAGACAAGATAGTATCTACATGCATATTAGACTATGTATCTGAGTGTGTCCGTGCAATTACTTGCTATGTATTACTGAAGAGAAATTCTTGAAGTGAAATCAGAACGGGTATGCATGTATTACAAGCATTGTATTGTGGATACCAAAGGCGCCGGATCACTATAAAATACTCCATTTTTCCCGTTATTAGCCTTCTTCTCCTACACGGCCATGTTATCCCTAGATAAGATACACAATGCAACTTCTCTATATATTCAGGAATTAATAAAAGGTATTTCAAATTAGTCAAAACACAATGTCAAATGAGGCAAATCTAAATCGTGTAATTTCCACGGGAACTGTCTAGTTGACAATTTTTAATTTAAAATACTGAAATGTGTAGACGCAATCACCCCATCAATCTTGCCTAAATATTAAGTTAGATAATTTCTGGAAACGGCCAATAGATTGACAGTCATGACTGTCAGTCAAAACTGTCAGTCACGACTGACAGCTAATAATCAAGATGGTGCAGTCGAGGTAATGAGCCGTAATTATGCCGGAATTATGCCGGAATTGTGCAAGAATTGTGCCGGAATTGTGCCGGAATTGTGCAAGAATTATGCCGGAATTGTGCCGGAATTGTGTCGGAATTGTGCAAGAATTATGCCGGAATTCTACTGGAATTGTACTCGAATCATATGGGAACTAAATGCTATAGCTGATACCATTTATAGCTTTTATTTTCTTATATATTTGTTTTATTTATGTATATTATATAAAAATGTATCATATGCATATATGCATGGCTAAGATGTTTATTTTGTATATTATACTTATGTATATATTCAGTCCATGGCAAAGATATGTATGTAGATACCAAGGACTACTATAAACAGGATGTGCATGGCCATACAGTGAATTAAGCGGATTCCAGTTCACCGATTTTAGTTAGTCTTCAACTGTGACAGTGCGGACGTTGCTGTAGTCTATCGCTCGGTTTGAATCTGACATTGTTGTTTGTTTCGAGGCACATTGCTGCATTTCTAAGTGGATACTGTTTGTTTACAAAGTTTATTGCTAATTATGTGTATTAAAAATGTCGAACAAGTGTGGGGTTGTGAACTGTTGGGGTAATTGCAATAAGGAAAACATGTGCAGCGTGGTTCGCCTGCCGAAGAGCCGTCTGAGAAACAGAAGCTTGGCTGTCAATGAGAATTTTACCGGGACCCTAGCATGCGCTAGAAAAAACCAGGGATTGTTGCTTAAAAACAAAATATAAGAAAACGTGTGTTATTGAATAAATTTGCTCAACTTTGTTCTTGTGTTACTCTGAATCTTCTTTTTCGTCATCTTCAGTTGCTGCTGTCAAACATACAGCGTTGTTNACCGAATAATTATCGAAGTAATTATCCGACTCAAGAATGGGCCAGAAGGTTCGTTCCTATAGCCTCATTCTATTCTATTCTATTTTTGTACAATGGAAATTAATTTGAAGCTCCCTTTGTTTCTTAAAATAATGCCTAAATCTTTATAAATCAAACTCAACATAAGACAGCTGTATACGAGAATTTCAATGAGAATCATCATGAATTTAAAAGTGTCCATAATTGTGCCAGTAGTCTATTTCATAATAGAATTCAACTATTTGTAAAATAATGTATAATTTGTTATCCATGTTGAGCTTTTAATATTGACGGAATTTTATTTCTTTAAAATATAATTAATCATGCCTAAGAAAGATCTGATTGCTGTTCCAGACACTCCCGCCACCGTCGATGACATCCAGCAGTTGCGTCTAAACAACGCCTTTTGCTTCATCTTGACGGAAGTGCAGAAGGCATGACACGGAACTTAACTTAAGCTTTCAACAATCACGTTTTTTCTAAAGAAAAATGAAACGACCACACGCTGTTCATTGGTTCATCATACTGCCGGAGCGTCTAAGCAGGCAAGACTATATGTAACGTTCTGAACGCTGAAAACGTGCGCATTGCTAGGTTGATAAACACCGTACGTCATTCACGGGAAATATTAGAATTATCACAGCAACGAAATTAGTAATTCCAAATGCGTCAACTTTGAATTAAACTAGTAAAATGACGTCCAATATCATCGTTCTAGTATATGTTGTCTGTTTCCAACTGTCATTATCCAGGTAAAATGTCGTTCAATATTGTCGTGCTAGTCTCTGCAGTCTGTTTCCAACTGAATGGAGGAGATCCGGACAATATCTGATGTCTAGACGAGTGACAATTTATACCTTTTCGAGCCAATTCTACTAAAATTAAATGACTTTCGACTCGGCATTGCCGGTAGATAATGTCGGCAACGTCACATCACGTGATGGGTGCACCTTCAGTATCGTATAAAACATTCTCGTACAACCAGTCCCCGAGGTCGGTGTTTGAGAGCTGTCTCTGTTCCTTGAGTTTACGACGCAATATTTCTTTTCACAGAACATTAGTCGCCTTTAAGCTCCGCAGACAGCAGCAATGGCCGATGAAAATAAGTACTAACTATTGAGCAGTAAAAAGGAAAGCCCTATGATGATTGCTGCCGTTGGTCTTATATTACGTCTGCGCTAAATAATGAGAACTGGCTCAATGTTCTGTCTTCTTTTGCAGGAATTTCCCTCACTACCGGAAGATTCGGTCATTTCTTCGAGAAAATTATTCATTTCCTTTGTCGACGGTTTTCTAGATGATTAAGGAATCGTAAACTGGATTTCTTTGCCGGCATCGTTTGTAGGAATATGATAATTGACCGACGATTAGAAAAATCTGTACACGCTTATAAATTAGTGGTCGTTTATTTTATTCGTGTTTTACCAGTGATTCTTTATGTAGGACGTGAATAAAATAATTTGGAAATCTTTACGGACAAGTTTTGCGCTAGTTTTCAGATATTTGATATTTATGTATTGCAATTTATAGCAATATAGGCTACATCTGGATACCCGCAATGGGTTTCATTGATGTCGATTCTTATTTATGTCCATTCATGTGAGCAATTTCGATGGATTTTTAAATAGCAAGTTAAAAACTTCGAACGTCAGCGGCTGCCAAAATTTTCATAGCTTTCACCACTATTAAGACTTTACCTAGCAACTGGAGGTATGTTTCAGAGGACAAATATTTTTTGTACACTTAATTCGACGCTTATTTTTACATAGGAAAATAATAAATTTTGGAGCATCAAATCATTGTTTTTTTAAAGAAAAATTTCCTTCTATGCAACATGATACCGTGATTGTATTATCTGTAACATGAATGTTCAAAATCGTAATCTGAGATTGTCATTAGAACTCCACATTGTAACTCAAGATTATCAAGATAACCTTACATAAAAAATCCAAGATGGCCACGATAACCTTGCATAAAAAATCCAAGATGGCCACTATAATCTTTCATCAGAACCTACGATTTTCAAGATAATTTCGTATCACAACCTAAGGTCCTCACGATAACCTCTCTTCGTTTTCCAAGATTCCCAGGAGAGTCACGGCGATTCCAAATTCAGCAGCTCTGTGAGCGGCGACCTGAAGTGCGATGAATAGGAAAGATCGTGAAGAAATTGGTCCTGCAGTCCCCAAACTTCCCTGATTTGGTGTACATTTGAACGGGACACAAATAGAAGTTTAGATTCTAAAAGAGTTTTAGCCCTGGCAGCGTAGCTCCTGCGGGGAAAAAGAAGGGCATTGTACAAGACAAAATTCAAAAAATTTCGACGTGCTGAAATTGTCTTTAACTATCACCGTTAATAGAATGCATTAAATGGAAAATGAAATGAGCTAGAAATGGCGCACGCACTTAGTCACATGGTTTTAAATGATGTCCAAAATTTTACATTGAAACTCTAGTTCAACTAAAACAAAAATACGTTTTGAAATTCTATGGTCATTTGCGTTCCTTCGGTCATGCCAATTCTTATGACAATTTTGTGTCTTGTCTCTAATATTTTTGACACCACACTAAAGTTCTTTTATAAATTGTCAGTGTTAACAAAATAAATTGCATAAAACTAACATGAACTCGAAAACGCAAAATTTACCCAAAAATCCATGATTTCTGAATGTCGTACACAATTCCATATTGACACTGTGGTCCAGAAAATCATCAAAATCCATTTTGAAATTGTGGGGTCAAGTACAGTATGTCATTTTGATTATGCAATTTTTAAATGTTTGTTTTTATTTAACAATTTAGACAACAGGCCAAAATGGTAGTTATAGAATAGAATACAATATGGGAGCAAGAACGAACTGTTTGGTCCATTCTTGGCCGCTACCCAAGTCTCACTCCGTCTAACCGCGTAAAGGTGTCAATCACGCACATCCACCTGAATTTAAGATATTTGAGCCACGTGCGCACACCTTAATCACAAGCCTATCAGTCTCACAACACACTAGAGATACGCAGGCTATGAGAGTTGAGAAGAATACAGAATTAGTACTTTAGAGCTGGGAGGTTTTTACCAATATTTGTCGAGAAGATTTTTGAACGTGTTCACAGTGCCAGCGGAAACTCTATTTGCGCAGCGTTTGTACCAGGTTCTGCCAATTTTGACTGGAAAAAAGTTTAGACCCTGGAATGTCATAATGGTTATTATTATTCGTTTATGAAAAATTTCTGGTTAGCAGGTTATCATCTTTACCAAAAAGCAGAGCAGAGTCGAGCCAAAAAAAAAAAGGGTAGGTTGTTTTTTGACTTGTATTCAAAGTTTCTTGCAATTAAATCAAAGATTCTACCCGCATTTATAGGGGGCTTATACATAGCTTTATATGGATTAAGGTTTAACTGATAAAGAACACAATTTTACAATGACTGCGGAAAAATTCGTCGACGACAAAACAAATTAAGTCATTTATGAACGTCGCTTCGAACTACAACAGAAATTTCTGTTAACATGGACGCATGCTTTGCAATCTCTTCCTGCTCGTCCATCGTTAAAAAACTTTTATGTTTCGAAACGATGTCCTGGCATTCATTTACTGAAACTATCATTGAAGGAATACACTGAAATGAAGCTCTGCAAGTGATCCGTGGTCACGACAAATCTGCTACCTGTTTTTAATTTTACTGTACCTCCTTAAATTCAGGGTTTTTAAACGCAAAGCAAATCCGTTGTAGAGATATTTAGCGGGAGATTTTAAGTTTAAATGCTTGGGATCATTCATTGGTTTTCAAGGCATGAATATTCAGTGGCCTGCAGACCGGAAAATAATTCGACGGATTTCGAAAACGAACTTTCAGGATTGCAGGGAAAGGAACCGCCGCGGGGAAAGGGAACTAGTAATTTAGAATTTATTCGAATCTCTCATACATATTAAGCGAGCATGTAAATGTTTAAGCCGCCGCGCTCTAGCTTCCAATAAATCGGAACAAGAAGGCAAATTTATTCGAATTCAGACATTTCCTCGAACCAGAATCAGGTAAGTACATTTTATAAACACTGTTACAACTAGGAAAGAGCACACCTTTATAAGCACTATAACAATTATGAAAGAGCACACCTTTATAAGCACTATAAGAATTATGAAAGCACACCTTATAAGTACTAAAACAGTAAGGAGAAGCACACCAAAACAAGTCAACTTTAAAATAAAAACCTTGAATTTATCTTAATATTTAAGTTGTCTACACTTTCTGCACCAAAGGACAACACCAAGAATGTGCTGGCCAACATGTAAATAATAATGCTGAAATGTTTACTCGGGTTTGAGCATTGAGAAAGGCCAACAAGAACAGAAACAGCTCATATACCCTGTTAAATTTTCCATATTAACGCGATACTTTCGACTAATAATGCTAGTTTTTTGTTCAGGACACAAGTCCTAGAATAAACACAGGGCGAAAGCTTCTTAAAAATTATTCAGAACAGAAACTTTGTTCAGCGAGTTCCAATCTCTCCTTGTACATGAAGAAAACCTTTATATATTCAGTTAAAAATACGAAAAGACTGAATTTTATGTATTCATAAGTTGTTGGAAAATGGTTCGTATTTATGTAGATAGAATAATAGAAATCACACGAAGGCTTCCAAAGCCTTACCTCTAGTCTGTTTCATTGCAACCATTATGTCGTATTAAGGTTGACATAACAAATATTCAATTCCACGTGTTGTATTCTATATCTCGCGAAAATGAAGCAGTCAACCTTGCTAAATAACAAAACTTACTTCACATTTATAACATTTGCCCAGGGTGCAAAGCTGACGTAGAGCTGTACGTGATTTTCTAAAAATCTTATCAAGTTTTTTGAGCTTACAAATTGAACGCAGCTTTTATACCAGACAAATGCCTGTACACTCGAAAAGAAAATAATTATCCTTAGATGGATTTCAAATCGTTCCTAACATTTGAATTATTCAGTAGATATGAACTCATTTTAATTCGGGAATCATCCTAAAAAAAATCCGTTTTCTTACTACGCCTTTTAGACTTTACTTAATGTGTTAAAAATATAACATTCTTTTTAACGGATGTAACTTTCAACCTACGAAGTTTTGCCGTTATTGCAAGAAGATGGGTAATATTCTATATGAATAAAAGGTATTTCAAGAGTAATGCAAAACATCGGCCTGAGATTTCCGTAATATATTCAAAAAATCGTGTTTTCGTTACACTTTCTCTTATGAATTAACTCTTAATATTGCAATTCTCGGTCATGTGTATATTATGCAGGACCTCCACCGTGCAAATTTATGGGCAAAGTTAGACAGTCGCGTGTTATTTGGTTCCAGCCGTCAAATGGTGTCATATTACAGTGAACTTTTTCCTCTGATACCAGAGTCCTACTCGCAGCAACTTGGGGTCAGGACTCAACTTTTTCCTTGATCCTCAGCTCAAATTAATTAATCTACAAGATTATTTCAGATGCAAATCTGGTTTTATATTGGAACATTAGACTGGACGTTTAGGTCACTAATGGTAACTATTAACCAGCGTTGTTTGGAAAGTTTCAGGAAATTATTTTATAGGAAGCATTTTTAAACTTGTCCCGTCTAAATTAACACGTTGCCTCCGATTGCCTGGCCGGTGTAAATCTTCACTTTGTACGCATAGTCACTAGAAGGATCTGAAAAAATTACAGAACCTAACCTAAGTGGTACACATACGTTCCACTTCGGAGTCAACGTGTTAAGCATGCCTACGGCTCCTACACATAATCCATGATACACAGTTGTGTATTATACATATTATACATACATATAATTGTTAGATAAGCGTGTGAATATTTAGTTGACTCATTTCTACACATTTCATAAATAACTTCGTTATCATCCGCTTCCCATACACTCTGAAAACAAAACACTATTCTACACGATTCGAAGAAAATGTAAAAGAATGTGCAACAAAACTGAATTTATACTATAATACACGACGAAATGGCTACTAAAAATGACATTTACCTGTTAAAACATTTGTCATGTCGCGAGTAAGAAAATGTTTTTTAACTTTTGCAGTTCAACAAAAGAATCACCGGGACTTCAGGGCGCACAGACGAGCAAATACATGTAAATTTTATTCAGGTCAACCCTGTGCTTGAAACTGCTACGCATGCTTCTGACTAGTAGGTCATACTGATAACATACTTCTGACCAGTTGGTCATACTGATAACATACTTCTGACCAGTTGGTCATACTGATAACATACTTCTGACCAATTGGTCATACTGATAACATACATACTTCTGACCAGTTGCTCATACTGATAACATACATACTTCTGACCAGTTGGTCATACTGATAACATACATACTTCTGACCAGTTGCTCATACTGATAACAGACATACTTCTGACCAGTTGCTCATACTGATAACAGACACTTCTGACCAGTTGCTCATACTAATAACACACTTCTGACCAGTTGCTCATACTGATAACACACTTCTGATCAGTTGCTTATACTGATAACACACTTCTGACCAGTTGGTCATACTGATAACACTTCTGACCAGTTGTTCATACTGATAACACACTTCTGACCAGTTGGTCATACTGATAACATACCTTGGCACTGCCGCCACATGAAGATGCAGGTGTAACACTCCTCCACACCGTCTCCAAATCAGGAAGGATCGGCTCTGCCGTTGAAGAATTGGCTCAATATTATTAATGCTGAAAATTTCTGCACTTTGGAGTTAACTTTGTTTTGCATGAAGAAGCTGTCCCGACATCGAGAAGCACCTCATGTTTTCGTCCCAATTTTAACTCCGGAGTTTATTGCATGTGGAGGAAGGCTGGTTGCATGGTCTGTGTGTAGAAATTTTTCTCTTGAGTAGAAAATTTAAGGATGATAAAATAGGCATAATTTGAAAAATTGCATTCATTTATTTGCCAATAATTTCGTCCAATCCACAAAGAACTGTCCCTGTGCATACAATCGAAACATAAAATAAGACCGTCGGATTCTTTCGAATTGTCTTGAGTTTAACCAAAATTTGAGCCATGGAACAACGCCAATCGACGACGGCCTTGTGAAGATCACTGCATTCAGTTTACTTGTTATCAAACGACAGTTCTTCTTATTCAGCAACTGACTAAATAACGGATACGACTAAAAACTCTTGACATCTGCTTGAGTAGCTCTGGATTCTAAGAGCATATCCTTTATAGAAGCATGGGAGTAATTCCGAGCCCATATTCGTTCTCAGGTCCTTGATATGAGCCGAGCTACTTGTCCGTTTACTTGGTCGCGCTTCATCTTCGTTCTCCCACTACTGTCACACATTAATCCATCAAATTCACCTGTCTTCAATCCACAATGATTTAGTAGATCAACTTGGACGACATGTCGGGTGCTTCTCTGATTGCGTAGCGGCATTGGAGGCGATTGAGGATCCAAAGATTACGCCCTCCGAGTTCCACTTGCAAGCATTGCGTGTCACCATGTCTGTCACGTGATTCCGTGTCAGTCACCATGTTTGTCGCGCGATTCCGTGTCAGTCACCATGTTTGTCGCGCGATTCCGTGTCAGTCACCATGTTTGTCGCACGATTCCGTGTCAGTCACCATGTTTGTCCCGCAATTGCATGTCACTCACCATGTTTGTCGCGCGATTCCGTGTCAGTCCGGATTCCGTGTCAGACCGTGTCAGTTTGTCGTGTCAGCGGCGGTATTGACCGGAGATTTAGAGTTTAGCTACACAGCCTTTCCACACGTATAGTAAAGATGAAAAGCTTAATTCGAAGCTAAATTCATGATAAAACTAAACTGATAGATAATTTAATTAATGAAACTCAATTGATAATTGACAAATGATAAAATCTAAATTGATTATTAATTCTTAAAAATTTAAGTGATGGATAATGGGCACATGATATTCAAGTTGAATTATTTCGTTAACTTAATTGACAATCTTTTGTGATTAACAGATGTTCCCTCTTCATTGAACGAAATTCTACGTTGTGTTCTTGAAGGGTGACAATAGTGACCACTTTTACCTCTCTCTGAGGTCGGTAGTCTTCTTCTAGAGCATGAACCTTTTTCTCTCTCAACATGATCCACAATAAAACTACATATTGCGTCATGCTTTTTCTTTTTCATTCTAACGAGAGTAATTTCTCTCTGGTATTTCTTAAATGCTAATAAACGAACTTAGGTTTTTGTTCTATCATTACCCACCTTATGACTCAGTCATAAGGTGATACCGTAACAGGTGGCAAACAACTGAAAGGCCTTCTCTTCTGGAAACAATATGAGAGGCATCAGCTGGTAAAAAATAATAGAAAATGTCCAACAGCAAGTCACCAGGGGAAAGCAATACCATTACATAGGAGTTAACATAAGATAAAACAACAGCAACATTCAGAATTCTATTTATGAACACTGCACTCTGAAAACACCATCATATGACTTAATTCAAAAGGGCGACACCGACTTCAAAAATAAAATATTCATGAAAGTTTACCATTCTTCTGTTTCATAAAAGTTCATCTGGTTTTTCTATGAGAAAAAGCAATCTATCACACCTGTTCATTCAGTTGTTCAACGACATATCAGTAACCTACATACGGCCAGAAGAGTGAGGACCTCCTGCTCATCAGGCTGCAATTCTCACGCAAAATATCATTGCAGTATCAGATATGGACGGCAAATGTCTAAGAAATAGTTTATCAAAACGTAGTTGCTCAATCAATTCTGGTAATCTTTCTTTATACTCAGTATCTTTAGATTTGTTCATTTTTTGTAGTTATTTATCTTCAAGGGGATACTCTTTTACGATTGAACTAATATGATTAATAACTTAATTTTGTATAATCTCAAACAAATGATTTATATTTAACGGCTTTAATTCGAGCTGGAATGCTGCAGCGCAGAAGAGACGGTGACTATCAGCGCTAATGTTAAATAGCTCTTTTTAACTCATTTCAGTTTCAAATCCTCTGAATTAGGAACAACATACCAAAGTAACTCGTAAATCTGACTTCATGACAATTTACTTGAGAAAGCGGTGCCTTTTCTCTTGTGCATTGTACGACGCCATTTTTGATGACTTTGAAAGCATGAGTTAGGGCACAAAATTGAGGTAGAAGAAATCATAAACTCACAGTTTAGCATAACATCGACCCTTTACCCAGTTGTAAACCACTGCAAACATTTTCAATATGAATACAGGAAAAATTTTTTATGGTTTTTGAAGGATATTCTAATTTGCTCTGAGCTGTCAAGATCACGGCAGCAGATAATAAATTAACATTAAAACTTATTTTAATTGTCTATAATTAATTCAAGTCAGTCAGTAATACATAACTGAACGATTTCGAACTATCTACGCTGGATAAAAAAAATTCTTTCCTCTAACCATGCAGTCAGTTTTTGTTTCGGTTGAAGTTCTGATGTATAGGCATATACATGCACCTCATTTCAGTGCACAATGGGGTTTCTTCCTTGCACTTCAAACACACACGCATTTCAGGCATACATCGATACGAAAACTATATTATATGATACGAACCAAACGCCCATTTAAACACAGGTCAAAGCGATTGAACTTATAGTTTATCAATAGTTTAGTTAATGACTGTTTCTTCAATAGACTTTATATGACCTTTCAAACACATGCAATCTTTTGTGTACAAAACGTTTATTTAAATATCAGTCATTCTGATCAAACATTAACTATAGTAAAAGTCTCAAGCTATTGTGCAGCACGCAGCGTTAGAGTGTCAGATCCATGCTTGGAATTAATGGAACGTCGCATGTCTTCTGCCATTTTGATTAATCAGTCATCTCTACATTTTCCGTAGTCTAGGTCCGTCAAACAGTAGGTCGCGAGTCAGACTAAAAATTAATAGCATTAAATGCACATGTCTGAAGCGTAGAATTGAATATCATAGCCCAGCTCTTATTCGAGATGGTTTAATAAATTCATGATATCAATTTCCAAATGCTATGCAAAATTAATTTGATCGTTAATCTTCAGATCGATTGAATAAGTC
>VCRD01001062.1:9545-100557 GCA_006783055.1 Trinorchestia longiramus | reverse complement strand
TTATTTTTTACTCTGAACAATACAAAGCCAATAAAGTTACCTCATAATTGGCCAATTTCCCTCAACTTTCCTGGACCATTTACAAAAGCGATGTTTCCTGTTAAAGTTAACTGGTCAACTGGACCAAAATATTCTCAAGCTCCATTGAAGTAAACTTTCAATTGTTTGTTTCTTTCACGCTCCCAATAAAATTTAGAAATAAATTCAATTTTTTACCAATTTTGACAATATTACATTCCCAATAAATCCCTACCCAAGTTTTCCCGTTGACTCTTTTGTTTCTTTGATCAATTCTTAGAATACTTATTTTGGCTCAACTAGCAAGGAAGCTGCATTTTATTTCGACAAAATTCCAGCTGTTAGAAAATCGTTCTAATATTTTTACCTTGCTGTAATAGTCTGCCGAGTTCGTTGGACTGCATTGGAAGTTCACCTACACGCTTCAGGGGTCAAAGTCGTTAATGAATCCAGAAATTTGAAATTTATTCCATCACATAAATCGAGCAGTCGAGATGGGAGTATTTTGTTGGCACATTATTTACCAAAGTGATTAATTGAAAGTCCGTATCTATTGACATGAAGCGAAGTGAGAAGGTCTCAGGTTCTCCAGCCAAGGAAAAAGAGATCGTCATTTTAATAACATAGGACGGAAATGATATTCGATGGATATAAAATGATTGAAAAATTTTACGATTTTCTTCTATAGAAAATCCGTATTCAATTAAAATTCCGTGTTACATAAAACTGGCCTCGAAGAAAAGAGCAAAAAGTCATTAATTTCAGAGAAAAAAAAAGAGCTAGCTATATGGTTTATTTCGAATGAAATTTTACCCGCAAGATACAAAGAACTTATGTGATAGGAAACGTCGTTAATGGAAGGAGTTTTGGAATGTAACCAACGATGTCATCGTCAGAACTTAAAAACCAAAGTAATCCAGTTCGAAACAAATCAGAAGTACGAAACGGAGAAACTGACAATGGTTGTTACAATACTTATAAAAAGTTTGTCTATAACCCAGAACAAGTTTATCTCTAATTTTAAGCCTAAAACAAATTTGTTTATAGCCTTGGACCTAGAACAAGTTCCCCATTACCTTAAACATAGAATGAGCTTTTCTTAAACTTTAAACCTCTGACAAGTTTGTCTATAATCTTCAACAAGAGAAAATTTAGGCTTTAAACAAACCGAAGACAAAGAACATAGAAACAGACTCATCTCTAAACGTAAAAATTATCCAACATTCATCGTAGATATGTTGATGCACGTATACAATATATAGATACACACATTCCACACATACACAGAACTATGATACTTCAGTAGGTTGAACCAATACATTATTGAACAGCTCTCTGACCTTTTTTAAGTGAGGTCAATGGCTATATATAAAAAATACTCTGAAGTTAGGTCATATTTATTTTTCACTTGATATAGGGAAAAAATTTTTAAATGAATGGTTAAAATGTTGACGTTTCCTCATTGCTGAATGAGAAGGAGAAGCAAATAAGCTAGATCTCCTATTTGAAATCGCTGCGTGTTGAGTCTGCTGAACTGAAGAAGCACGGCACTACCGCCGTACGATTCCTTGAATGAATCACACATGAAAGTTATGCAAATAGACACATATACCATACACCAATCAGATATTTCTTCGTCCTTCTCTAATGAAAACACAACTTGAAAACTATTTCTATGATACGCTCCGACATCGACAATTGAGAAAACATTCTCAACTCGTAACTCTGCTCAGCAGTCAAATGGTCCAAGAACAGTTGCGCTACGAACAGCGTCAGCTTTGCTGCACGCAGGGCGACAACAAGAAGACAAATTTTGTAGCTAAAAATGTCGTAAGGAAATTATAGATCGATAATTTTGAAAACAAATTTTGAGTAAAGAATCTATAAAAATATTCAAACCATGGTAGAAGAATTTCATAAGTGCTGGAGATGAGATATACTTAGTATAGTGAAGAAGTTACATATGAATTAATTTATTTATCCTTTCTATAAGTATGCACTCAAAATATCATCATTAGTTTGAAAACTATTGAATATTGGCTTCGCGTAAACGGAGGTAATCAATTGAAATTTGAATTTTTTTTACAATTTAAAAATGCTACTTGGTCTTTTGTTTCTAGTTCCGTAGTTAGCCTAATAATTAGTGTATTGGTAAATCAATAAACTTCGTCTTTAGACAAAAATAAAAAGATTTCATCACAAGTGCCGTCAATAGATCGAAAAAATATCTTTCGTAATGAAGTGAAAAAAAAATCCTTAAAGAAGAGATATTAGAGATCATGGCTTGTCCATCAATTTGTTTGTGTCTTACTATTGAATACAAGAAAAACGAATCCTTAAGTACAATTTCAAGTGATAATTAAATTGATGCCTTCTGAGGTTTATCAACTTTGTCATATTTGGAAAATCTCAGAAAGTAAAACGTAAATGACGTTTTTTAATGGTTCGTTTGTGCTCATTGACTCCTCATCGTAAGCACCTATAACAAATTATTTACGTTATCAACAGCTGATAAATCAGACGCAAATTTATCCGAGTTGTCTACAAAATATTCATTGTTAGAATAAAGATGTTGGAGATGTACAGTATTTGGACAATTTTGAAATATGTGTAGTACAAGTTGATAAAAGGATTCATTTTTCTGAACAACCTGGGTAACCCGTGTATAACTTCTAGAGGTTAGTCTACCGATCGTTAGGTTTTGTAAAAAAACTGTAAAGAAAAATCTTTAAAAGCTTCTTCACTCTATTCGAAAATCTCTAAAAAAAATTTCACACTATTTAAAAATCGCTAAAGATTCTTTCACTCTACTTGAAAACCTCTAAAATTTCTTCCCTCTATTCGAAAACCTTAAGAATTCTTTTACTCTATTTGAAAACCTCTAAAATTTATTTCACTCCATTCGAAAACCTAAAAATTCTCGTTATCTCGATATATCATAGCAGCATACAAACCGAAATTTGGAACTCCCCTTCGTCGTATCTTTCTGAGATAAGGTAGTCTTTCTACCCCAAGAACACCTCGACTTTCAGGGTGTTCTCTTTTTTCCACGACACCGTGGCGAGTGGCAAGCTCCTCCATCTGAAGGACTCACCGAGAGATCGTCTAGCCACCACACGATAAATACGGTCATTTATCTCCCCCCTTTCGTGAGGTAGAGACGCATGGGGTGGAAAGGTTTTGTTTCTTTTAACCCTTTCGCGACTGACGGTAGCTCCCGCTATCATCGCGTTCACAACACGGTCGCGTTCAACTTTATTTGTTGTGAACACGGTCAATGGTGTCTCTCGTTACCTCTGAGTTCACAGCACGCAAAATTAACTTTGTTCGCTGTAAACACAACGCTTGATAGCAGGACCCATAATTCCGGCCGGTCGCTAGAGGGTTGAACATAGTGGGAATATGACTGTGGTATAGCAACTTGTGTCATTTATTTCGATCAAGCAAATTTTATTCCAAAATTTAACTAAGTAAGATTAGTTAAATACCTCAATTAGTCTTGCCTTCTAACGTTCTCTTACTTGGCCTACATTTCCCGGTTGATGAGCTGCTGTGCAAACTATTTTTCCTTCGTTTTACATAGCATTTTTCTAGGTTGACATTTTTCTTCCCCACATACAAGTTCAAAATTAATCCACCTTTAAGATACGACTTATACACAAAAATAAAACTCATACCATGATTTAATTGTTCTTTTAGATAACTTAGAACTTTTAAACAGCGTTTTTCAGTTAATTACACGCAAATATAATTACAGTTTCAAGTAACCTATCCTGAAATTAAGTTTCTACATCAAGTTCCTAACCACCTTTGTCCTCTTCACTACATGAATGAAACAACTTCATTCCTGTTCATATTAACTTCCCCACGTCCAGAACTTGTCACTCCAGACTCGGTAGCTCGCAGAGGCAGCAGCTGATAAGCTTCATGTGTGCAGTAATTGAACACCAGGCCTCACAGAGAGTCTTGCTTTGTGTCCAAGCCATCGTGTCTGTGTCAGAAGACTGACTTAATACTGACACAACATGCATACTTGTCAGCCGATCTCTCAGTCAGCTACATAGTGCGTGGCTGCAGATGTTAATCCTACAATTAAATAAAACTTACCAAATTTCATGCGTTTTTGTGGGGTATCTTGTATACTAAAGAATGGAATCCGAAGGCTCGGGATTTTCTTATCCATGGGTTATGAAGCAATAATTTTTAAATTTCCTAATGAGTGGACTTATACATGAGAAATGTATTCTTTACCTGCTGTTGCACTAGATACTGATTTATTGCTAAGATATTATAATATTACTTTTGTACGGTACGATATGTTTATTCTTAAAACTTTTGTAACTTCAATTTGGGTCGAGCATCCTGAGTGTTTGAAAAATTACTATTTAACAAAGAACTTTTTCCTACCTAATCAATCACAGAGACGTGTGACTTCCAGGCTCCTTAATTATGAAGTCAATTATTATGTGAAATTGTAGCATTTTGTATAAACAAATCTATGACTCCAATTGTTATTTTTTATGTCATAATTAACAAGTCATACAGGAGAAGTCATGACGATGACGTCATCAAAGTGAGAAAAAGTTGAACTCCTCGGGCTAAGTTTGGTATGAATGTTCATTCATTCATGGTCTTCAGGTAATGTCTCGTTCATTCATGGTCTTCAGGTAATGTCTCGTTCATTCATGGTCTTCAGGTAATGTCTCGTTCATTCATGGTCTTCAGGTAATGTTTCGCTCATTCATGGTCTCCGGCAAACGCTTCCCTCGTTCATGGTCTAAAAGTAATGTCTCTTCCAGTTTCCGCTCACTCACACTAGAACAAATTTGAGTGTCGAGGAAGACACGGACGTGCAGAGAGCTAGACTATTGGAAAGTCTCTAACGCGTCTCTTAGTTGCTTTCACAGCCCTGGTATTGTAAGACAGTGTTGGGGTCAGGCACAGGTGGGAGTGCTGTAAAGCGCCACTTAAGGCTCACAGGTGGTCGACGTTAATCAGAAAATGTTCACGGAAACATCGTCGAAATTTTAAAATACAGAGTAGGAAGACACCAGCTAAAACACACGTTTTGAAACACGAGTAGAAATGCATGTGTTAAAGCATGTGCGTAAATACATATGGTCTTCATAACGTGTACGACGATATATATTTTTATGAAATTCAACCTCTTCGAAGTGACTCAAATTGAAGCAGTTATGAAAACAAAAGAAGATCAATTTTTATCTGTTTTTGAATCACAATAAGAAAGTTTTGAAAACATTACTTCAAAAGCATCTATCATTTCCTCACATTATAACGATTCAAAAACCTTACAGAAGTTTATATTCCAATCCCCTTACTCTCACACCTACCCCAAAATTGCTAAATCACGCGAGATAAAACACGCATTTAAAAAACAAAAACATTGATATTATTTTATCTTGAATCAAGACCAAGATGTTGGGCATAAAAAACATCGAGGCCTGAACGCAGTACTGATAAAACGCTAGAAAGTTCTTTTTTCCCTCCATCCTTCTTCCCCATGTGAGAGATGACTTTTTCTAAGCACCGTAAAGAACAGTCAGAGTAGAGCACCGGCAGCTATTTAATTGCAACGGATATGATAAGTTACTCTTAATGGGACCAGACATTATTCTCATAACTCTCCCGCGTTTGAACACGGTGACATAATATGACCTCGTAGCAATTGCTGTTAATGGAGAAGGGTTTATTGTTCAAAGAATCGCATGACATTTAACCCTTTCGGTACTGACGGCATCTCTGGTAGCCGCAGTCATTTTTCGCCTATTAAGATGCAGAGCAACACGTGTGTCTGTGCAAACGCTGGTAGGGCAGTGCAAGCTACAGTTTGCTCAGGACAATGCAGTGACAGTAAAACATCACAACTCATCTTTTTTTAAATTTGATGCTAAATATGTTGAAAAGGTTTTGATGTTTGCATCATGGTACCGAAAGGGTTAAAGCAACTTACGACTTTCAGTTTCATATTTCATACTTGAATAATTCAGGCATAGCGGTTGCTATTAATAAAAGAATTTTCCAATTGATTTTCTTGACAAACACTTGTATTTTAACCATGAGCTACTTGAGACCAAAAATGCTTGTGATTTTTCAAGTTTTCTCTTCTCAGACAAGAACCAGATCTGCTGCGCTTTAAATGCAGTACGGTAACAATACAATCTGCTTCTTTATATTCTGTTGTCATTCGTCATGACTCGCACGACTAGTCAGGAAGTAGACCAGTTGTTTAAACTTTATCAAGAGGACTCTCTAATTACATAACGTATACTGCACATTGCTGTGTTTTTTTTAGCTTTCGCACGTTGTTAGCTTTGTTGAAATAAGTTTAAAGACTGTAAAAAGTAATCAAGCCTCCTTCAATAAAACCAGAATAGTCACTGGTTCGTGTTTTAATCACGAAAAATTTTACTTATAGTGTTTCACATTCGATTGAAAGCAAAGGAGAAAGAGGTCGCACAAGGTGCAACAACATAACTTTCTTTTTTTTCAAAGCAAAGCATTTTGAAAAAGGGAAGTTATGTTGTAGCACCCTGTATAACATCGCCCTTGATAAGGATCATGCCAACCAATAAACGCATGTTTCTTATGGCTACGTGGAAACAGAGCTCTGTGCTGGGGGAACATCACACACGGATCATGAATATGCTTCTAACAACGGAAACACGCAATTAGTGCAGTATTGTAAGCTAAAATATTTGACACGGACATCCTTTGCCTGTAATATAACCACAATTAATTTAATTTCATTACGAAATAACAGAATAAAACTTAATGAATGCTTATATAATATATTTGAATACATTGCAGTTTTTCAACACGTGTGGGAATTTTCATGAATGGACTCTGTTTTTAAACGTCATGGGTTATGTCCAAGTTTCTTATTCCGAAAAAAAAATTCGGAACTCATCCAACACCAGAACTAGACAGGAAAACTATACACACGTGTAGCGTGATTAAACATCCAAGCTACGTATGATCACGTGTGTATTGTACACATTCAAAAACTTTGTTTCTTGTTTTTTTCTTTTTGTTTTAAAAACCAATGCTGTTACATTTCTTATGTACCAACTTCATTGGAAATATACGTTTTTTTTTTACTGCCTGTTGCTCCTTCCTTGTGTAGCCAGCAAGAGCAAGATGCATCATACATTCGAGCGCTCCATGCTGATATTAACTCCAGGTACATAGCAACTTTACGTTATCTGAACAACAAACATCCGCCACGTTATTATTTAAATTTTAGAGTGCAAGTTCGTTGGACTTTCATTTATATTTTCTAAGTATCTGGATTTTTGCGAAAAAAATTTCATTAAAATTTCATGCAAAACTCTGTTCCCACAAATCCCATGTAATTTCAAGTTCAACGCAAAATGTGACTGTACAGCACAGAACAAAAAGAAAGTGAAGAAACATGCGAGACGGCTGTAAGTATGAGGACGAAAATCTCAGCTCACATTGAATTGATTTGCTTCTGAAGCTACGAGAACCAGAGACTACTGCAAACATTTGTGCAAGATGAGTTTTGCATTTATTCCCTTGTGAAAATAACTTGCATCGTAGTGGTTCGTACTTGACAATTGTTAGGAAAAGCAGGAAACAACAGAAGAAAAAGAGTTTATGCCATATCTTCAGTTTAAATCGCACATATAAGACAGTGTAAACTTGGAATTTAAATAACTTACTATTGAAATCCATATATTTTGGGCACACAAAATAAGGTTTTAATATAGTAGCATCAATGTTTGCAGAGCTAGAAATGAAGGCCAGAAATAAAACGACCTGCAAGAAAGAGTGGAGAGTAATATAAAAACGACACTTGCCTCTTTAAGTATGGAATTCCAAGCAATACAAAGAATATACTAAAATCCTCAATCGGCTTTATAGTTCTCAGTTACTTTTTATCAGATTTTTAAAGAAAGCAAAGACCTAATCATTCTTCTTTTCAATGTTAACTCTGTCATTTGTGCTTGTATGAATGTTTCTTGAACAATAATGGACGTTGGAAATAAGCACTTGCTTAAGAGCGTTCTTAACAACTACTCTGCTATGAGTGCTGTTCAACAGCACTCAAAGTTGTGTTAGTGCAATCAGATCCAGTTGCTTCAAGCAAGAAACGTTCTGAATGCATATGCCCCCAATCCAGATGCCTTCACACGAGTCACTTATTTTAAACGCTTACACCATTTCGAATTCTTTATGTTATTTCTAAGTTCAGTCGCTAATCACTATCTTCATTGAAATATTACAACAATGATCTTTTTTCTGGGGTGTTAATACTTTTAATGTTATTATTTATGCCATTATTTTAGCATATTTCATCATGACTCACAACAGTAATCTCTCACCCAGTACTGTCCGCCAGTTTTTGACTCAATTTCGCATGTTTTTTCCTGCTTAAGTGAAACTTATTCGCTTTTCCAAGAGATAATTGAGCTGAGCAGACCCTAAAGATAAAGAAGGAAATTAAGAATAGCACTTTGTTAATTTATTCAGTGGCGTGTGCTCATATACAATTCAGTGTTTCGTGTGTAAAATGATTGCTGCAATCATTGAGCACTCACCACGCTTCTTTTTAAACTCTTTCCAAGTCAACAAAGCATAAACATTAACAGCAAATTTGGATCACGGACGGCAACCGAACCAATAAAGATGAACGAAACAATTACAGTCAGGGCATGATATTTGGTGTACTCATTGAAATGGGGTCGACATTTATCAATACAGAATGTTTGATTGCATACCACAAGAAGCTAATAGAATAGAAGGCCATGAAACTACTTGGTCGGTGAAACTAAGAACGATAATCAATTCATTTATCTTCATCAAACTGTATTGCCTATCAGGAATTTCATCAGATGTTCGTTAAAATATTGATCGTCCTAACAATTTGATCAAACACTTGAGAAATGTTTGCTATTCTAAGCATTCAGTTGGACATATGATGAATATTGTTCATTTTAAGGATTCAGTCTTACACCTTGTTGTTGTTGTTGTTCATTGTAAAAATTCAGTTAGACACTTAATTAATTGTGTTCATTGTAAATATTTAAAGAGATCAAAGTTAATATATTGCGCTAAACAAACTAGAGAAATCTTGGTTTTTTGGTTACTTCTGAATGACTTGGCCAGCGTACCATGGTATGCAGTTAGTCATCGTAGCATGGAGTTAGCCATAGCATCATGAAGTTAGTCATGGTTTCATGATGTCAGTGGTAGCATCATAATGCTATTTATAGTATTATGATTCTAGTCTTAGTACCATGATCCTAATCATAGCATCATAATGCTAGTCACAGAATCATGATGCAATTCACGATGACAACTTCGACGATCTTCCACACTCAGGCAAAGTCGCTGTCGTACTAAACTCCTTAAACTTTTCGATGACATACTCTACGGCATATCTCAGGATAGCTTAGCATTTTGAATTATTTCTGTAACTATTTCTGGACTTACATATGTGAGTCAATAATCTTTTACCGCAAATCAACACTGAACGCTTTTGTCTTAACCATTCTGTCGTCCAAGTGAAAATGACAATGATGATGCTTATTGCACTACGTTATGTTCGGCACTGGAGCTTTGTATAATATTCTGTTATATAAACTTTCTACGATGCTCTGCAATAAACTAAAAATGGGACTTCTTTATAATCACTTGGATAATGCCTTCAAAAGAGATGTTTTCTATCACACGAATATTTTTGTTCATTTTTTGTATGATCTTGTGAAATTTGTTAAATTAAATCTGTCGTTCTGAAAACAGAATTTCAAATTTATTTTCATATACTTAAGAAGATACACTTTTGGAACTACACAAGCATCAAATTCCAAGAAATGACTAAAAGTATTGAACATTGCTAAGTGCACGAATAATTTCGTCTTTATCTGTACTTGCTTGGTGCTGCAGAGACTTAGATATATGGAATGCAGATCACGTCGATAGTAGTAAATAGGCTCTGATACAATGTTACAAGACCCACTGGGCTGCGAAAAGTCGACATTAAATATAGTCTGACCTACAAGATGCACAGCTTCAGATTGATCTCTCTTATTGCTTGTCTATCTGCCCCTGTGTGTGCAGTAGCAGTGTATTCAGTAAAATACTCACTAATCTTGTTAGATGATATACTGAGTTCTTTTGTCATGAAAAACACCATCAGGGTAAATTCTATCTTTTCTGATTTTTATAATGTGTAGGCAAAATGTTTGGAAAATGGGGACTAGAATACCAATAACTTGCTTATTGATTTGTTCACCATGATCTGAATTATGCAAGTGCCGAATACAATCCTCAATAATTCAAATGATCGTTACTCTGCGACTTAACTTTTACAGGCCCACACACAAGCTGATTAGCGTTTTGCAGGAAATTTACATCAGTAAAATCAACTTAGAAAAATGTACCATGATTGTTGAACAAATTAATATAAGTATATTCCACAACTAGAGAGAGCAGGGAGTTTCTTTCCTAAGTACGAGAGCATTGTTTCGCTTAAGTTTAGTGGAATTTTATTAATATTTCACTTGCTTTAATAAATCTGTACATGTATGTTGATTGCTTTACCACTTGCTTATATTTAATTATATTTTAACATTTAATTTAATCAAAATTTGATTTGAACACTTCTTTTGCTGTGGTCAAATACGTCAAAAATACAGATATTAATGCTTACTTGATAAACTCAGGCTATAAATACAAAGGTCAGATAGTCATAGGAATAGGTGGACAACCACTTAGCTCACGTATGAAAAGTTGTATGATCAGCACTAGGAATTCAGAGAATAAAGCTACAACTGAGAATATATGCACGTAGTTAGTTCTGAAATCTGCGAAGCATTTGCTTTCATCTCAAACCACGAAGTGACTAAATATATTTACTTAACTTTTGAACTTTTGTCCGAGTTTTCTCTCTGAGTTCTGTAATTATTAGTTTATTTCATCCCAGGGTAAGAATCGCCATTATGCGTCAAGATTTTATACGCTGCGAATCCTACACTTTAACTACCACAGTGACTTGGTTTACTTGAACCTCAGAACCCGAAAACGGATTTAATCACACTAGCCTTCTGAGTCACGAAGCATCTTCGTGGAACACCTTCACGGGTTTGATAAGGTACTGAAATTATCAACTCTCAGACCTAAGTCTCTTATTATTTGCAATTTATCAGTTGCCGAGAGTGAATTTCAGTGTATACTGAACTACAATACGCAGAATAAGCTGCTCCTTAGGTTTTTACGTGGCCGAAAATAGAATATTTGATCGTACACACACTCAATACTATCTAAAATCGGATGTGAATACGGACTATCACTACTGCATGCATTAGGGGTACGAATGAAGCCTTAGTTGCATAATTATTTATTCCCAATCGATGGTATCACAATTAAGAACCGTTGCGAATAAACACAAATGACCAATACGTTTGACATGAATCTTGCTTTAGGGGTGGTGTAAATGATTTGATTTTTTATCCGTCTTCTACCAACACTTGCTACGAATTACGTTCTAGATGTGTCAAAAACACTGTAAGCAAGGTTCCAACGATTGCATTCTTGATTTTTTGGTCTACACTCAAATAAAGGTTCCAGCTTACAAGTAACTCATGCGGCAGATGAAAGCTGTGATGCAATCCATTTTTTATTTTGTCAGTAGTGATTGTTCGTGTTGCAATTTCAGAGCATTCTCTATTCGTCAATTAACTTCAGTTTACATGCATTGTCTTTCCTGTTTTTTACTACGAGTGTCTATGAGGTATCAGCATGCATTAATTATGGGTAATTACAGAAAACTCGTGTTTGCAAATGCATATACTAATTTATTCATTGAAACTTCTGCAATTTTGCACATAATTATTACAATAAATTCGAATCGAAATAGTAATGCCAATTATTCGTTGTTCGTTGTTCACTGACAGCTTCAGTAAAATCAACGATGATTTATTCTAGCTTGCATCCCAATTCCCTCACAAAGCTCATAATTCCCTCATAATTTCCTCATAAATCAGCGATGATCTATTCTAGCTTGTATCATAATTCCCTCATAGAGGTTACAATTCCCTCATAATTTCTTCATAAATCAGCTATGATTTATTCTAGCTTGCTTCATAATTCCCTCACAAAGCGACCTATTGCTTTAGCAACAAGTCCTAACCCCAGAAATACTGCTCAGTAACTTTGGATTACCTCCATAATTTTGTCCTCAGATGGACAGCCTTACGTTCATTAACACTGTGTGTGGTAAAATTGTCAAGTCACTCAGTGCTGTAAATCAGTGATATGACGCAGGCTTTAAGGCTTGGGCATGAAATTGGTTATTTGCAATAAATCGACATGAATATCCGATGTATGAAGCTCTCGATTTTTCAATGATATATCGACAGGTAATTCTTTCCTATTCTAACTAATTTGGCTAACAGTCGTCAGGAATCATTCTGACTACATAGAAGATACAACTCAGAGTCGGCCAAACAATTATGTTGACAACCACTCTTTTTCTTAATAATTTCAAGATTTAGTAGTCAGCCAGAAGCTGATTGAGCTACGAGTATGTGAATTTTCAGTGCCATTATTGTGATGAAAAAGTTATTGTTTGTATAGTTCTTCTAGATATTTGATAGTGATGATATATACTATATATTAGCTTTCTTAACTTAAGCAACGAATTTAAAGGTTTTTGAACATTTCGAGTTTTTGATTGATACACCGTCAACTGCACTCAGTCATCTCAAAACACCGTAAGCATTTATCTATAGTCCCTCCAATTTATATATTACCGTTTCTAAGCAAACGATATTCAAAGCTGCAATAAACACATCTTGTGACACACCTGACCAAGGAGAGAAAATAGCAATTAATGAACTCGTATTCCCCTAAATCAAATTATATTAGATCGCTCTCTTCAAAGCCGCATCTATCAATCTGTTGTGGGTGTCTCACTCAACAACGCGCTACACCAACGAGCACATAACCCTAGCCTTGGCAGAGCAAGCGTTGTCGGCAAGGGATCCGTGGTATTTGGCGTCTAGGTTGAAGAGCATGAGGGCGCAATCTGTATCATCGTTAGGGTCACTTGCAACCCACAGGGATGTGCCTGGCTCTGAAGATGTCACGTGACCGTCTCGCCATGTCCAGACTCCGTTAACCCTTTCCACGCCCACGTAGACAAATAGCTTCTTCTGACCCGCTGTGAAAAAGAAAAATGTGTTGCTACTATGGACTGATTTGAATGAGCATACGAGCAAAGTATGAATATTATTCATGGTTAGGTCACTATTTATCATTACATTTGGGCCGGGTTTTAAAGAAGACCGGCAACATGCAAATAAGTAACTGTTCTCACCCGATCAGGTAGACATTGTCGGATGGTGAAGTTACTTGATGTCTTTAGTGTGAGCTACATATAGTGATATTCAACAAATAATTCACAAAGAATATTTAATCTCTATATTTTAATAAGACGAGGGTAACATTAATATGCCATCAGTTGGAAATTTGAGTTTATAAATTCGACAGTTCAAAATGCCCTCCTAGCTGACCCTTACACAGCCCTGCTTTTTTTCTTGGTGTAGTTTGCTATTTTTCTTAAACCCTCCTCGTGCATCTCATTCATGTTTGCTACGATGTCCTTCACAATACTTGTACGTTTCAACTCTGCCACAGAACTTGGTTGGCACCTGACAATACGTATGTGTGCCAAGGACAGGCCTCAGAAAGAGCAAATAAGAAAATCGCATGAATATCGGTGACTATAGTATCCTAGTCGGAATTTTAAAATTAATTATCCTAAAACTACGCTTTGCAATGGGGAGTTTTTCACATGCGGACCTGAGGTTGGAATGAAGCTGTTTGATTAAATTTCTTCACAATTCTATTGAATGCCAGAATATTTGGCGCTTGATGTCGAATGTTGGGTAAAAATTTTATGCTGAATGCCCTCTGAATTTGCTTGATACTCTAGAGCTGCCCAATTGTGAAGATGACAGACGATGATTGTTGCTCATTGAATGAAGAATTTGTTAGAAATGACACTTAGGGCGGCAGAATTTGGTCGTTTTTGAGGATGCCACTTTCAAGACGAAATACTACGAAATGAGAAAATTCATGCCACTTTACATGAACGTCCAACTTCTGGGCTGGCATAGATATCTTTGTTTCATTAAAATATAGTGATTAAATATTTTCTATGTTTTATTGTTTTAATAACCCTCTCTATATCATACTGTACAATGAAGTCAGGCAGAGGATTTGATTCGACTGGCGAGAAAAAATTTGAGAGGAGCTAATTGAAGATGAATATACAGCACACAATGAAAATGTTTCGCTCACACACACACCTGCTGTGATCGTTGGAAAAGAACTTTTCGACAATGGAACCGAAACTTCAAAATAATTTTTTTCCAACACAACAATGCAAACGCGCAAAAAAATGAAATTTAAAACGTTGCTCATAATTTTTTTAGTAAATTAACATTACTTTCTTTGGTATACATGTTAAAAAGTTAAACAACATTTTTTTCTGTTGCGATAAGTGCATTGAAAAATATGTAAAAATTATCATAGTGACATATATATTTGTGTTACTCTGATAATTTCTTCATGAAAAAACTCTAACAGATGATTTTTTTTAAACTCTTCGATCATAAAGATGTTACTCTGATATTTTACATTATTCTCAAATGTCTGTTCCAGTATTTTACATTGTTCTGAAATGTGTGTTCCACTATTTTACATTGTCCTCATATATCTGTTCCAATATTTTACATTGTTATCAAATGTCTGTTCCAAATTTAGATATGATTTTAAATTTGTGTTCGGTATAAAAAATATATAAGATGTCCCATTTTTGTTTGTTCTGAAACTTCATATTTTTTGTAAATAAAACTTTTGACAATGTGTCATATTTATTTCCCCCACTCTAGCATACCTTGATCTTCAGCTGAAGCCAGTGACAACATAAGAGTACAATTCAAACTTCATTTAAAGACCGAATATGTTCAATTCTTACCCATAGATATCAGCGGTGTCAAGTCTGTTTAAACGAAACATAATAAACATTCGATGTGAAGCTTCACATTTACACATTTCATTTCTGTGAAGTCGTTCTGTACACACTTTATTTCTAGAAATATAATTTCGAAATAAAACTCGAACTAAATTCATGCCCAAAAATCTAAATGCAATGAATTATAGTTCAAAGATTCCTGCATTCCAGAGTTCTATAAAAATTCTTGAATGTTTCTAGTAAAATTAGGGAAAAGATTTGTTTCGTAAAAGCCTAGTAAAACATACTGAGCAATGGATGAAAAAATTATGACCTTCTAACGTATTTTTGATCCTCAGGTAATATAGTTTCATCCAACCATAAAGTCTAAAATGTTAAAATTCAAAATATACCATCCGAGCTTGGAATGATCCGGAAATTTCCAAACTTAATTCAACAACAAGGATTAAAAATAGCTCCAGGTCGTCGATAAACGATTGTGTGAGGTCAAATCTATCTTCAGGTGACTGAGCAATGCAGTTTTTTATTATATCGTAGTTCACACATTCATCTTCTACCTCACAAATCCCTTTAAATAATTTAATTCAAACGGCAACTGCTGAGGAACCATGAACTTCTTCTCAAAGATTTCTGAGTTTAAATTTATTTGTGTAGTAGTCCGTCCAAAATAGTAGGTGTGGTCGACATGCTGACACTACATTTAAATAATGAAAATTTCCCTTCACTGCCTTGGAGAAAATAAGCACTGCCTTAGTTCAAAGGAGCTGTAGTTTGTTTTACAATATTATAATTATTTAAGAATACTCATACTTGGCCTTCAAATATCTGTCACAATACATGTTTGTAATAATAAATTAGCCAAGGCTAAATTTTTAGGTGTTTTCAATTTTTAAACTTCTTGAGCAAACAGAGTTCTGTAGTTCTGTAGTAAAGTTCAAGTTCTGTAGTAAATTTCTGTAACGATGTCCCATTCCTATTCTTCAAGGGCAATTGTAATTCATCAAGCCCACCATGTGTATTATTCCTCCTCGGAAATGTTCATGAACTATTTTCTATAAGTAAAGAACCATAATTTATGAAAGATCGACCCTTTAAGACTTATGAGTTGGTTTAAGTCCTAGAATTATAAACACTGCGTTGAATAAACAATTCACTGAACAAGATCTATTCACATTTCAGAGCATGAATTATTCCTTATTATGCACGTCATTCTTTCCTGAAACATTTGTTAAAATGTTTCTCCGAAGTACTACTTATTTGGGCTGGAAAGTATGAGTTGCTAATGCAGCTGGTCAGTAACTTTGTAATTTTGAGTACAGTAATTTTGACTGTAATTTCATCTTGTATTGTAACATTTTTTCTTACTAATGACATGTTCTGAACCACTTGCATTCTGAACCATTATGCATGCATTCTCATGAAGAACGCTCGTATTACCTCTCTGTGAATATAAATCATTCGAGGCAACCATATCAAATCAGGGAATAGATTTGTTTACATTTTTGAGGCATAAAGTATTTGGCTCATAATCTTATTTATAATTCAGAGTCAGTGAGCTGTATTTCATAGAGATATGATAATTTTAAAGTCGATGATGTAACTAAGACAGAACTCTAAATTATCAGGGCAAAAACCAATGTACTAATGTCTATGTACTGTGTACTCGATTGGAAATAAAGATTGTTTTTGTTTTTGTTTCTGTGTAACAGTACCGTAGAGTTGTGATTGACTGTCACGATGGAAGCTCATTCTCCATGCAGTACAAATTGGACCAAATAATTCAGCTAATCATGAGCCTAAATTTAGTTCTCTTCCAGAATGTTAAGTGTCTTCACTTTTTGTGGGTACACTATAGTTAACGCTCTCTGATGGATTGACGCAGATGTTTACGGCCACTTGAATTCCTTTGTTTTACGTCCAATTTGGATTAAGAAAGAGAATAAGTTGCAAATCGAATATTCAATTACTGACGATGTGAAGGAAGATCTATAATTTGCTGAGTTGCTTTCAGACTCAAAAGAAATAAGCCTGCTAACACGCTCTAAATAATCACACACATTATTGACGTCAGAGTCTCGCACTCAGTGAGGTCGAGGGCAATGAAGAAAGATGGCGTTGTCTCGTAAACATTTGGTCCACCATTATGCATGCATTCTCATGAAGAACGCTCGTATAACCTCTCTGTGAATATAAATCATTCGAGGCAACCATATCAAATCAGGGAATAGATTTGTTTATATTTTTGAGGCGTAAAGTATTTGGCTCATAATCATATTTATCATTCAGAGTCAGTGAGCTGTATTTCATAGAGATATGATAATTCTAGAGTCGATGATGTAACTAAGACAGAAGTCTAAATTATCAGGTTAATCTTGCTATAATATTTGTGGATGGTTTTTTGAGCCACAGTTTTTAGAACAGAAGATCATTAAACAAAAATGTTACGCTTAAAACTTTCAGAAATATGTTCTAGTTTGCTTACAGTAGTTTGCACTAAGAACTGATCAGATTAACTGAAAAACTTGGACAGCTGCAATAGTGGTTACAGTTAAGAAACTATATGGTAGCATTATGATTAGTTTGCAGCTTAATAGATAAATTTATCAGAACATAAAAATAAAGCAAAAATTTTTATGAGTGTTAATAAAAATTGGTATTCGTCAACTTACTGTCACGCATCCATGTGCTGTGAAATAAATTTTCTTAGAGGTTGCTTCACATGCCAAGTCGTATTGAAATCAACGACAATTTGAGTTGTGTTTCACTGTCTCAACTGTTATTTCAACTTCCCAGTTATAAAAATGTGTCAAAGCTGCCGGAAAAACAGGCGTACAGAAGTCGCTACCATCGGAAGGATACTTTGCAAGCTTATGAAAACTTTTTAATCAAAAATTCCAACAGTGGGACAAGTTAAGGTTACGTTACATTGATGTGTTATGCACGAGTTTTCGCTGAGATTATTCGGCAAGTAAAGAATGCTAGGCTCATTTAATTTATATTCTCATTTTTGCATACAATACTTGCCAGATATTTGTCTAGCTAGCACCATTCTTATCTGTATTCATTTGAATTGTGGTCGAACCATGAACGTTTCGTACTAGCTTTAGTAAATGTTTTGTAATAGTGAGCAGATGTAAAAACTTAGAACTCTCGGTCTGCAGCAACTCCAGTTGGCCTCTGTCCACTTCACTCCTAGCAATTCATCGCATGTTTCAATTTCCTGTCTCATTTATCGTCTCTCTCTCTCTCTCTGGAAAATCACTTTGATTTTATACAACACAAATAAGTTCTCAGTGAAATACAATAATAATATGAATGTCATAAGCTATTAACAAGCATTTATTCACAATATTTTAGCCTCGCTGTCGAAAATCCATCATAATGAGTGAAAACACTCATTTTGTTGAATGGAATTTTACCCGAAGTAAACATTTTTCGCAATTTTCGCGCACTTTTACTATTAAGTTTTGGGTCAATTATGAAAATACCGTTTGTGGTATTATCAACCTATGTATCTCCGCCACTTGAGGACCTTAACAATACATCTTAAAATCGAACGTTGAATATTCTATGTATCATTGTTACTACAATCAACCTTTTTTGGAAGGCATAGTGTCATTGATGTCTAATGAACGAGCTCGCTGAGGTCATTCTGCAGATACAGAATGTTATTTCCATTATCTTTCAGCGCTGGCACTGTTCGCATATAACGCTTGGTAAAGCATTTGCCTCCTTACCTTAATTCATGCTTTTGTATTTTTTTAGTCTTTTTGTTTGGTAAAAACATACCGAATTTATATTATATACACACATATTTCTACCACTTAAGGACTTTAATTATAGGGATTTAAAAATCCAATGTTAAAACATTAGAGACGGAAATAATTTTACTCTAAATTTATATTATTTGTGCTATAAACTAGGTTGAAAAAACATCAGAGAACGGTAATAAAGCATTATATTCCTTTAAAACACATTTATGTTGTGAAATAAACAGAAAAAATGTATGTTTCATGTATGCAACGCTAGGCGCTTGGACATAGATTATTATTGCGTTGCATATATGCAACGCTAGGTTATAATTGGTCAACACACACATGTCATGCATCGACGTCATTGAAAGAAACGATTGTTTTCTTCCTTCCTTTTTCCCTCTTGAGGTCACAACTCACATGGAATCAAGATGTTGTCCTTGATGTATTGGGCGAGGTGGCGGAAGGCGGCGTCATTGGGAGGCGATGCAAGCAGAGCTCCGTTAGGGCACGTCGCAGCCGCAGCAGTAAAGGTGCTTTCACCCAGCAGGATGACGCACCCCGAGCCCGACACAAACACGTAAGATTCGGGACACCTTAGAGCTGAATCATACGTAGCATGTACAAACCAAAATACTTGAAATTAAGGAAGGAGAACGAAACGCAATCAGACGCAGGGATCGAAAGAAAGAAATATTTGGGGAAGAATTGATTTTCAAAAAAAAAACGGAATTTTGATTTTACATGGGTAGTTGAAAGTCGAATGATGGAGCCACATCAACAGTTCATGTGACATTTTGGGAAATGTACGTATTTTATGTGCTGTTTTACCTAATTGAGTGCATTATTGTGGGGTTACATGCCATACAATAACTGTGCACGTTAACTCAAACTGACCCACATCTGTATATATATTTATATATATATATATACATAAATTATAGTCGACAAGATAGTTATTACTACGCTTATTCTCACTTATGATATTCATAAGTAATTAGATATTTTTCCCTTTGAGCTAATACCCTCACTTTACTATTAGAAAAAGCCCTCATCTCCCCACAGCAACTCACTCTTCATGAAAGTCCAAGCTTCTTGAGTCTCCTCTGCATCTTCCAGGTCCTCAAGGAACAGATAAGAGTAGGAGTACATGCACAGGACAGAGTCCGGACTTGCCTGCGCCACAGAGGAAAAAGCTGTGCAGTTCGGGTCGTCGTGGCATTCCATCCGACAATCACCTGAGTCAGTTTTCCGTTTTTAATTGTCCATGGCATGAAAAAGTTAACGTAACATTTACACAAAAAACAGTGTTTTGTTTAAAAAACGACGTTTTATTGTGCTTTCTATATCCATCATATTGAAAATACAATGTTTGTTTTCATTTTTATTTTATTTTCTGGCTTGTGACTTCGACTTATTTTCGTTTTGATGCACACGCAGTAAATTTCTGCTTGCGCTTAGCGAATTCTTCAAGAATTGTGTGGGCTTAGTGAGGATGTTCGTTTTTATGTTACTATTATTTTATCAATGCTACTTTAATTCTTTGATAAATTATATTTCATTATTGGTTACCTGTAGAAAATACATAACAAAATATTGTAAGTATAGTTTCTTCAATGGAAATGTCCACTTCACATGCATGTATGTTCGGTAAAAGAAAATGAATGATCAAAAATGCGCATGCATTGACAGCGTCTACTCGCAGTACTCATTAAAACTTAAGTTAAAACTTTAGCTAAAGTTTTTGCTGAGATCAGCTAGTAATTAGTTACTCTCTGGATCAAGCCCTTTGAGAATTACAGAATAATTTTCTGTGACTGCGTCTTGTGAAAAGTTCATGAAAATTTTATTAATTTATCAAATTTACATACCGATCGCATGCGTGACTGCATACAGTAATGCAAATAACAGCCATCATTCGTACTGATGACCTAATCTGGGCAGTGGAGTTGGAAATTTAATTCCCTGACTTCGACTTTGATTCTTGAATATTTAGAAACTCCAACTTCGACTCCGACTCTAGTAGTAATATTTGCAAGACTCCGACTCCGACCCCGACTCTAGCAGTAATTTTTGCCTGACTCAAACTCCGACTCTAGTAGTAATTTTTGCCCGACTCCGACTCTATAGCCCTGAATTTGGTGTACAAACGTACTTGTACAATCCAGTCCTGGATGACCTGAACACAACCAGTTCACAGCACTCTACAATGAATCCCTGATGCAATGTGACCTGAGTGTTGCTGTAATATTCGATGTAGTAACGTGCTAAACAACATACAACCTAAACAGAAGATATTCTAAAACGATTATTTGGTAAAGTGAGAATCATCCACAAAATTTTAACACTGTAATCATCATACCGATAAATGTACTGTACATGAATCAACTTACAATGTTAAGTATACAAAATAACAGAAAGTGAAAGCCGAAGAGTACAACTTTTTTAAATCTCATCTTCATGTATTCGGATGCTATTATCTTGTTTTCTCTTCTTATATATATTTTAAAATGCTCATATAGTAGAACCATTTAGCAAATATGAACTCCAAAATAGCAGTGAATGACATTCAAAAAATTCATATGCTTCACTTGGGAGTCTTGCCCTTCATTTCATACATATTATACATAAGCTTTTTAATTTTTTCTTACGTCACCATGCCAAAGTAAAGTATAAGAAACTTGCACCCCCCGTGTCCAGTGCAACGTCATCCAATAGCGTCATTTGGGCTGATGAGAAATAGATATTGAAGTGTATCTGTAATTGTAAGTTTAGAAAGTTAATGTACAGTAGATAAGAAAAAAGCTCAATTGAAGGAAGTAATGTGTCAGTTTCATTATTAAATTTCAGTTGCATTATTTTGTTGATAATTTGCAACTACATAAGCTGTGCTGTTAAATTGTAGTTATGTTTGCTTCCCGAATAAATAACAATGCGTCAGCTTTACGACCAAATTCATTTTGCATTACTTTAATATTAAATTCCAATTCTGCTGTGACCCTTAGAAGCTGTTTTAATCAATCATAACAAGACTTGTCAAAATTAATGTATTGCATGTGTGTTTAAAGTTTCAAAATGATAGTTTTGAAAGACTCATGTCTTTCTTTACTCCACGCACACCTTGTGCCTCAGACAACTGCTGGCCAGACATACTATGAGCAATGCATAATTTTCTCAATGAATACCTAAACAAAGAAACTTCATTCCAATCAAGTATACATGACACACACATTGGTTTTCAATTCCTAACGCTAACACCTTGGAACAAGTTATGCTTCCAGCTACGATTATCGTTCTTGTTCAGTGAGGTGAGGTAGAGGCTCGTAGGGACGCTAAGCAATGATGAGGAAGTTTGAAAAAACAGTCAGTTAAGTCAATTTGTCTGTCATCCCTCCTAGTCAGAAGTAAGAGAAAATACGAGAGCTGTGTGGATACTCGAACCAGGGACCTGACAACACAAGTCAGAATGCTTAGCCACTCGACTATAGCGACTGAAACAAACAACCAATGAAAAAATAAAAACTTTCAACACAATAATTTCGTATCCTCACCTCAAAATTTCAAACCATTTGAGTTAACATTTTCGAAAAGATGTCTGTTTTGCTTTATTTACTTCTCAATCAAGATATTATCAGCTAGTTCGAGCAGAAAGAGGAATTTCAATTTTCCTCATCACCTCTCTTGTATATCCATGAACACAATCCATGAACAAACATTGTGCGAGCGTCAGTTTTTATCTCAGTATTGCGTTACTCGGATGTTAATAATCCTACTACACAGTCTGCATTTTAGCCATAAAGACATTAATTGTACCATAATAGACTAATAACACCTATGATTCAATATCAACAGAAGCTTCAAAACAAAAGTTGCCCACTTCAAAGCTACATTTCAGAAATTTAGTAATTAATTTCACTCCTAGAAAATTCCCTGCCCAAGCCTCTAGTCTAGACAGTAATTACTTTGTGAATCTTTTATTCCGTCTCAGCCTTTGCAGACTACAAATGAATTTAAGCTGTAATGACCGTGGACACAACTCACAAGTTCAAAGGAAATGGCGAAGAAAATTTTTAATCCCATTGACGTCAGGGGTTTCGAGTCGTGCTCCATGTTTAAGGAAACCAGTAAAATGTGGTAAAGGAGAGATCAAAAATTCCCTTACTACACTTTACTCTTTTCTAGGGAATATATCTTAGCTCAGCGTTCAATTGTTTTCTTATTTATAAAGGTTTAAAATTAATTTAAAGTTTTTCTAAGTCCTTCTCATGTTATTGAATTCGGTAGGGAAAAGATACATACATGAGTGTGCCTAAGATGGTGTCTGATGGCAGTGACAATGGACCTCCAGGTTCGTTTTTGTTGCCCTATTATATTCTACATGAGCAAGTCTCGGGTGTTTGCTGTACTTTAGGATAAAGGAAGCGTCAAAACTAATGAATGTAAGTGGGACTTCAATGATTATTGATGTTTCTAAACGTATGATTTGAATCTCAAAAATTTGATTTTCAAGTTTTTTGTATTAATATATTAAGTGTTTTTCCAAGTTTTATTTATACATCTACAGAAATGTGTATAATGTGATTCTTCATTTTTAATATTTTATTTTATTGATTTTTTTTTGACTCGCATAATAACCAAGTGAAAATACATCATGATCCCCAAAATAAAACTCTCGTGTTTCTTAATCTACTTGACTGTCCCCAGGTGCTGCGCAACAACAGGTGACTCTTTTTCTTCATTAATTAGATCCATCAATATCAAAGAGATGCATTAGTGTTTTTAAGCATGACATTTTATAACAATGACGAACTTAAAAATAAGTTTAATTGGATATCAACTCAAACTTTGACAAAGAGATAATAGAGAAATTTCATCAAGAGTCTTCGTTAATTTAGGTTCATATAAAACGTTCTCTAAATACCTCTGTAAACTTAACTGAAATTTTACCAGAATGATTTCACATTTTTTAATAATGATAAGCTAGCCATACTAATTCATTTTATTCATGCTTCTATATGTTTGGAAAATACAATTTACTCATGAAAACTGAGTACAAATAACTCATTCAAATCTTTCTACTTGCACAGTATGTTATAAATTTTTTACTTCATGGACGCAATAAGAATAATCAAAAGGTATTACAATCGATGGGCATTGAGCTCTTGTATGTTTTTTTCAGTGGTATGAAACTCATTACATTGTTTAACTATCTAGTTAACTAGTGTTCATTTCGGTTACATATTCACAAAACTCACAAAAAACATATCGGTGCAACGAAACCAGCCATCATTCAAGATCGTAAGAAATATTATTGTCATTATATTATTGATACAATAACACAATATAGTAATGTTATTGAAGAGTTACTTACATCGGCGTGTCGCCTTTTGTGTGCGGTTGACATCGCCGGCTGGCAGCAGCTTATTCTCACTGGTCAAGAAAATCATCCCCCTCACTTGGCTAAAAGTGGCTGTCATCAGCATCACAATTTGCGCTCCCAGAAGCGCCAGTGAAACTCTTTTCAGCTCCATGCTTGCTGTGCAGTACCTCAATCAAGTAGGCAGATGGCGTAACAGTTCCTTAATCTAATCGTTTAATCTATCCTTACATGAACACATCAAACCAACACGTACTGAATCTTGAATTTCATCCTTCTAAACACAATGTATACGTATTTCACCTGCCTTTCCTTTCCAGTTCTTAGTGTTTAAAAATATAGCTTTCTTCACGTACTTTCCATTACAGCCTTTGAAAGCTGTAGGTGGAACAGCAACTCTATTCCTGTTCTTTAACCTTCAAAAGCCTTTGGTCTTTAACTAAACAGTTTACAGTTGTACCACCTAGCAGACAAAGGTGGGCGTGCATCAGAAGCGACTGCAGTGCTGGTAGTGGCAGTGTACATCATTTCAGACTGGAGAGCTCCCGTCATTCTCTGGTTGCTATAGCAGTCGTAATTGACCCATGGCTTGTTTGAAGTCTTGACACCCATTTATTTTATGCTTCTGGCTGTGCTTCTGTTCGGTAATTCTCTATCACTAGCTCATCCCACGTCGTTTTTCCGCTCACTCAACACTCGTGATATATGATAAGAATTTCTTTTAGGGTAAAACAAACTGGAGTTTCTAGCAACAAATTGGATACCTTGGATTGATATAGTACTCGACTGATTGGCTCTAAATCGCGACACCTAAGATTTAGCTCAAAATCGCTGCGTTTAAGATACCTCATCACATATTTCGATGTTTTGGCTTTTATCATTATTTTATATTTTAAAAAAATATTTGTAACTCAGTTGTACGGTTGGATTTTTATTCTAATATTCATAATTAAAATAAATAATTAAAATTTGGTGCTCACAAAGTGAAAGATTTTAAAGGAAATAACACTCAACGTATTTCAGTGAATGATGAAAACAGTTCATCGATCCAAAATACCGCCATATTGAGACTGAGCTGTGTCTGCACAAACCAATACATAATTTTTTTCTGGGAAGATGACATACAACTAACCAGGGAGGGTAATATTAGTGGGAGCAATTGATAGAAATAATAGCAATAAGCATAATAATAATAGTCGTAGTATTCACTCGAAAATTAACGTAATATTTAGGTACGATGTCATATTACGATGTGTACATTTCTGTCCTATTCCCTGCATGAGACTTAAGTAGCAGCGGAAAAATGTACAAAATGACTCGTTCCTATCGTCATATTTTATTATGTAGGAGGACTTTATGCTGATATATTCGCTCTGCAATGCGTGCTGTAGTTCAGTAAAATGAAGCACAAATCAATGGTAAAAAAGAGACGCTAACGTTATGTTTCGTTTCCCATCACACTTACAACACTAGTAGCCTCAATTTTTAAAAGCAGTATTAATTCTCAGTAAAAATTTTTACGGAACATACAAAAAATTTTGTCGACTTGTTTTGTCAGCATCGATATATGATGACCAGTTGTAGCTGTAGTTTTTATTTCTTCCTTTTTTACAACTTAGAACACCTCATCACGCCACTCATCACCAAGCTTCTATTCTTTCTAACATGTCGCATTGCGAAAAAATCTCTAGGTAAATTATCACCAATATTTTATACTCTAGAACAGTGGTTCCCAATCTTTTTGTGATCAAGTACCACTTGGAGGTCCCGTACAGTCGCCGCGTACCACCTGGTTTCAGAGAAACTAAATTCGATCAGATATCACTTTATTTCCATAATTGTACAAGTAGAACACGCAGATCAACTAAAAAAACGACAACTCAATGCGAGGGCTGTATCTGCTTCTTCTCCACCAGCTGGTCAATGCGGGGCATGACTTTACTCACAGCACATCGGAAATCATGCTCTGGCGCATCAAGACGGTTCCGGCTTTTCTACTTGATGGTCATGAAGGCTAAAAATCCCTGCTCGCTCTCCCATGTCGAAGGAGTGAAATAACAAAATATAAATTGTTCATGACCCCGAAAATGTTCGCGTACCACCTGGAAGGCCCTCGCGTACCACTGGTGGTACACGTACCACAGTTTGGGAAACACTGCTTCAGAAGAAAGTATTTTTCCCCGTATTTATAATATCATTGATTAAAACGCATGATAATTGATATGAAATATTTTTCCCCTTGAAAATTTATACCTGGGTTTATATCCGTGCTGACATTGCTGAAGAGGAGATAGGAGAAATCTCTACTCCGAATGGACTTTTTTCGACAACTTATGACTCTCGGGCATGGCTCAATGAAGGTCATGTACGTGTACACATGTACGAAAATAACATACAACAGTTTCTTTAATACGAACAATCTACGAGTACTTTGACACGAACAATCTACTTTAACACGAGCAGTACTCTTTAATACGAGCAGTTCTCTTTAATACGACTAGTTCTCTTTAATACGAATAGTTCTCTTTAATACGACTAGTTCTCTTTAATACCAATAGTTCTCTTTAATACGAAAAGTTCTCTTTAATACGAAGAATTCACTTTAATACGAAGACTCCTCTTTAATGCAAACAGTTCTCTTTAATATGAACGATTCACTTTAATACGAACAGTTCTCTTTTAATACGAACAGTTTACTATAGCTTCTCAACAAAAAATATCTGCAACAGAATCTTTCTTCAATGGTTTGCTAAGAAGTGAAATAAGTAAATAACAGACACGGATAAGCGTAACCGAGAGTTAAACAAAGCTAATACTTTCTTAACCATTGTTGTTCTACAAAGTCGCTCAGAAGTTTATCGATGACAGTTCATTATTTTAATTTCATTTAAAATTGTCTTCAAATTGTCCGTTTTGAGCTTACCAGCTTTGCTTCTTCAGTGTTTAAATCAATGTTTTATCAATAATTTCACTGTCTTCGTTCATTGCCTATTTTAACAATTCATACATTAATTTCATTCTACTAATCAAGTGCTAAATGTGTAACAAAAATAAGACGTATATATATTCACGTTTATGTTGATAAAAAGATATTCAATATGTTTGGATGTATGGATACGAGTACAATACATACACATATCCATACAGAGCGTGTGTATACAGCTCGTTTGTAGCTTACGTAACCAGTCTCAAAATTAAATTTGATATGCATGTATGAATTCTTGTGCGTGTGTGCGAGCAATGAAGTTATTATTGTTTCAGTATGTGAGCTTGGCAGAGCAGCAGCACGATATTTTAGGTAATAATTATAACCTAGGAAATTGAGTAATGATCTTGGGTAGTGCACGTGAGTAATGAACCGCTAAGTCATTAGTGACCTCTCTAGCACCTCAGTTCCTCGATAATATCTGCTACTGAAAAATAATTACATTATATTATTATTGATAATATCAATTATGATTTCCATAACAGCAGTAGTACATAGTACTTGGGATCAGTATTCATTTGGCTGAAATGTAACGCCTTGCAATCTTGGAACTTTAGTGTATTATTTTAATTATTTCACTTGGGCCTTGTATTTAATTTGATTTATTTAGTTTGAAACTGTACGTGTTTTAAGTAGTAAGTACAAGTAAAATAAAAATAATGTGTTTAAGCATAAGCTAACAATGTATTGAAATTCAAAGGAAAAATATATGGGAGAGATATGCAGATATTCGAAAAACTACACTTTTAAAAAACGAGGTAGAAATATTTCATTCCTGCACCAAGTTAAATATATTAGTAACAAAGTTAAAGTTAAATTTTTAAATCGTTCAACTCAATCAGTAACATTTTCACCTTACTCAACTGAATCAGTCAAATTTCCAACTCGTTCAATTAAATCACTTATTTTTTTCAACTCGTCTAACTTAATCAGTTACATTTTTCAACCCCTCTAACTCAATCTGTAACATTTTTCAACTCGTCTAACTCAATCCGTAACATTTTCAACTCGTCTTACTCAATCAGTTCCATTTTCAACTCATACGTGCGATAGATGCAACACAAATGTACCACAAATGAAAATCCAACAAGTGATGAACACAACTGATTAACTGTTCTCGTGTCGCTCCACAAATGGTCCCCTAAATCAACGACGAGGTCAAATTGGAACTCACCATGGTGACGATGAAGGGGCACTTAATAACGGAGGACAGCTCCTATGGCGTTATTATTCCGTAAAGAATTATTTTGCTTTATTATTCCGTGAAGAATAATTTTCTACGTAATTGATCTCTCTTTTCCTGCAATCATTGCTTGGATCAATAGTTCATGATTGTGTGCCCACGCTCTGATATCTGTGAAAAATTATTCTTCTTTTCGTGGGAGATCATTTCATTTGTTTAATAACGAAATTATTATAGATATCGATGAATTTTGAGCCCTTCTCGAATTATATAAATTCGATCTGTACGAGTATACTGGGTTAAATGTAATGTTGTGTAGAAGCATTGTCGTTATTTGAAGGTAAACTATTATTTTGAAACGGAACTTGTGTCTCGGGTTTTGTTTTTGTGCAACGCCTTTTATGAAAAGCGTGACACTGATTGGTATTTTCAGTTTAGGAGCCTACTTATGTAACCTAAATTTGAAGCTTCAATTACCTCCGAAAAGCTACTACAAAATTTAGCTCGAATGAATAGAATTAGAAGGCAACCCTAGATTGGATGTAATATTGAGAAGCGCAGTTGTAGTAGTGTGGAAACAAATGAAGATGCTTATTATTACTTACTGAAATAGGACACTATCTTCAAAGACGGAATTTATGCTCATAGGTTTCAGCGTAATTGGAAAGGAAAAATAAACTTTTCGAATGTGGTTTGAAACTTTATTCAAGCAAACAACAATGCCCCCTTTTGTTATGAATTCATTATTATAACAATTGGTGTTTATTCACGGTGAAAAAGTTGTTCAAAATTAAATGAGAGTTTACTAAGTTTGAAACTGGTAGTATTCGAACCATTATTTCTTCAAAACATTCGTGTACTTCAGATTAAGGACAGGGAATGGAATTCATTGAGAAAATATATGAGTGCTAAACTTGGAATAAATACCACTTAAGTACAAAGTGAATTTTTTGTCCTCTATTCTTTTTTCGAGTTATATTGATATCTCACTAGAATTTACAGCTTTCAAATATCAAATATCAGTTCTGATTTTTAATTATTTTGATTTAAGTCTTTTGAATTTTCGAGATTAGTGGAATAACAAAAAAATTAACCCCTTTTCCATGTAGTTGAACTTTATTTGCGTTTTTTTCGGTATATTCAATCAAGTTGTAAAATTTGCCGGAGGTGCATTTGAGGGGGCATCTGTAATACTCGGAGTAGTCGCAGTAGCAGTAGCAGGACTATCACTGGAGACGGTGGTGTCAGAAGGGCACAAATCCGTGCACAGGTTAGAATCATCTTCTTCGTCACATTCTTGAGTTTCACTATTGTAATAATAGCCCTCAGCGCAAAGGAAGTGAGCAGTGCCGACCCCAGGTTCGCAGTATAGGTAGGCATTACAGTCGAATGGATCAGGGATTCTGCCCTCCTCTACACAGTAAACCTCACACTTGTTACAAGCCTCGAAGCAACGGGTTACATTCTCTAGCTGACACTCGCCGCTCTGGAAATCAAACTGATTTCCGTCACTGCACTCAGCTTCTATGTAACCGCCGCCTTGTAGACACACGTAGTAGTCCTTGCAGGAGTAAGGATTCGGTGCCACTGCCCCTGTATAGGCGACGCATTATTATAGTTCTCAACTGGACTTCTAAACCTTTTGCTTCCCTATGGTAGCTTTTGCTACCAATGTGTACACAGCACACCACTTAACTTTACTAATTTTTAAAGAGAACTTTTGTATCTCTAGCAAGCGTTGTGTTCGAAGCACGCAGAATTAATTTAACTTGCCGTGAACTTGGCGGTTGGTAGCGGAACATAGAGTTACTGTCAGTAAACAAAATATTGAAACAGCCTCACTCTAGACTTTAGGAATCTTTGTAAATAGTAGTTTCGAGATTTCATCTATAAAAGTTAGGAAAAACATTATAGATATTGTGGTTGATGACAATTGAAATCGTTTAGCACTTAGTGAATTTGTAAAGATTTGTTTTAACACTGTCAAGCACAAACTGTAAACAGAAGTTTTTATATTTCGCCATCAAATAATAGAATTTTCTGACATCTGTCCACTTTATGAGAGAACCTGTGTGCTGAAGATACTTTAATTTATGTGAGACTTACATAAATTCGCATAAAATCATGAAAATTGGTAGAATAAGTTATATCGACTTATGTTTTTGAATGAGAAGTGAATTTTTGAACTATAAAGATCTAGTCTGTTTTCAAAAGTGAAAATGGATGTTGAAATTCAGTGGTCGCACGCGCTTGAAATACGTAGCAAATACGCTTCAAGAATACTTCGAATGTCCATTTGCTGGAATTAAACATTATTTACCCTTTTTCCCTATAAATTTTGCTAAAGGGTGGTGTGTACATATTTTACTTTGCAAGTGTTACAAATTGGGAAAAATAAATTTAAGATGGATAGCATCCGTGCCTAGGAATTTTCAATAGGAAATTGTGCCCACCTGGTTCCGTGCATTCTACTTCGCAAGGATTACACGGCGTGCAGTAAATAGAACCATCGTCAGGGATTTCTTGGCAGCTCGCTGAACTTCGGTCGAAGTACATTCTGCAAAATTGGTACACATGATAACCGCACATTTATTAATCACCATAGAAAAAATGCATTTGTGAAGACAAAATGAGTGAAATTGAGTACCTATAACATCCGGATACAAATGGTTAAAATGATCACGTAGTATACTCGTATTGGCAGTAATAAATTGGAAAGAATTTCCAAAACTGAGAGGAACCTCTTACCTAGCTAGTGGCCCAGTTGTACTAGCTATACAGTTACTTTATGATTCATGCAGGAAATATATAAATAACAATGTTCACTCAATAATGGAAAACTTTAATAGCAAAACAAAGTAAAAAACCGAGAAAAAGCTTAGAGTTTTTATTCAATTGCACTGTTTAACCTGAATAAAATTTTTGATGAATTACCACATTTCTTAAACTTTTTTATGATGGAAATTACTATTTCATTAGTATGACTCACGAAACTTTTATATTCTCTACTCTATAATTATATGTCCATTTATTATAATTCTAAAATCATGCATCCTGTCTACAAACTATTCAAAGTAAAACCGATTTAATAACTTTCGATGTAAAAAATGAAATGACGAATACTAAGCAAAACATTGAGCTTCATGAAAGCTTGCACATAAAAATAATTCCTAACGAACGGGATTCCTGCGATTATTCTGCAAACATCGAATGTTTTTCTTGCATTACATTGCCTGTACTGTTCATACTACACTTGGTATGACATCCTACGTGTCTCGTTAACATTATTCTTGCTTCCATACATTTTTAAATTGTTTATTTAATGAAAATATGGTGCTTTTTCTTGTTAACCATTTCCACCGCTGGAGGAATTTAAGTATAAGGGATTTTAAACACTAATTGTTAATACACATATCATCTATCAAATGAATTGAAAAAATTCTTTCTCTTTTTCCTTTTCAGAAGAAAATGAAATGCACGAAAGTACATAAACAATGTTGCTTTACTGATGACCTTATTATTCAAGTTGTGGTGGACTTTTTCCAAAACTAGCGATCTACCACAAACTGAATTTTTAGTTCTTAATTCAATTCAAATAAGAACTACATTGCTGTCTTCAGAAACACGATGTGTACTTTGGTGTCTAGAAATTGATATCATTTTTAAAGGTTCATGGAATGTTAGTGAAACTGTATACAGATATTTTTAATACTGCTGTCGAGATAGCATAACGATAGCAATAACATTCATGGGAATAATCATTATTATGCTTATATCAGTGTTATTAACAATTATGGTCATGATAATATCAGTACTATTAATAATAATTATAATAACTAAACACAGTTACATTCATAATGATGATAATGATAATTTTCGATGATAGTAACAATAGGAATACGAACATTAACAAATAATAACGATATGAGTTATACCGACACATAATAACATCATTAATCATGATGAAAAATTTACAACGATAATAATGATATTAATAATGAAAATATTTATAATAATCACAACAACAACCTAACGATCAAGAGAAACATACCCAGCTGGGCAAGCCAGGGGTTCATCTGATAGCCCCATGCCGAGATCACCGCCTTGATCGCTACAGACAAAGAACTCATCACACGTGCTTGGATTCGGCACCCTTGTGCCCTCCGGCACGTAACTGGAGTTGGAGGCGTCCATACATGATGGGTAGCACAATCCCCAAGCCCCGCTGATTACCTAAGAGAATATCAAAATCTGAATGTGTTCCTAATTTTAAATTGCATTTTCTAACGAAAATTAGTTCATATCGTATAGTAGATGATTCCAATGCCTTACTAGAGTCATCTATTAGGTTGTTATAAAAATAATGGCCGATTTCAGAACCATGCGTTGGCCTTCGAGCGGCCATTATTTTTGTAACAACCTAATAGATAATCTCAAAGCATGAATTTGTTTCTTAATTTAACTTATGTTTTTAATCTTTACTTAGTTTACATACTGTAGACTACTACATTATCTAGAAAATCTCAACACACGAATGTGTTTCTAGTTTTCAGTTGTGTTTTAAACCCTACGAGATCATTAATTATTAATGACTGTTTTCTAGCTAGGCAAAATTTCTAGGAAATATTTCTTGGTAAAGTTTCATTAGTCCTTTATGGAGTTGGAGCAAATTCGTTAGCATCATTAATGAAGCAGATTTCTGCTGTTTGATGAATGTAGTTCGATGAATGTAGCTTAATGAGGATAGTTTAATAAAGGTTGACTCATAAAAAGTTTGTTGAAGGTAGATATCTACACCCCTTAGGATGAATCTTACTCATACTTTCTAGAGATGTTCCGTACATATGCATACAACTATCAAAACGTTTAATTTATTACTGCTCAATGCACAAATTCCGGCCCACACCTATTTCTGGCAAATTTTCCCTTGCTTACAGTGTTGAATACTGTATAAAGTCGACTACTGCATTATTGCACAATTATCGCGCAATTTTGCTTCGCAAAGTAGACTACTGCATTATAGCACAATTATTGCTTCGTAAAATAGACTACTGAACTATAGCCCAATTATTGTTTCTTAAAGTAGACTACTGAATTATCGCACATTTATTGCTTCGTAAAGTAGCCTACTGCATTATTGCCTGATTATTGCTTCGTAAAGTAGACTACTGAATTATTGCCTGATTATTGGTTCGTAAAGTAGACTACTGAATTATTGCCTGATTATTGGTTCGTAAAGTAGACTACTGAATTACTGCCCAATTATTGTTTCGTAAAGTAGACTACTGAATTATTGCCCAATTATTGGTTCGTAAAGTAGATTACTGAATTATTGCCCAATTATTGCTTCGTAAAGTAAACTACTGCACAATAACTTCGTCTCCTTTCACAAAATGAAGCGACATGACGACATTTAGGCTAAAATTTCTTCGTTTTCTAATGTACGTGAGTCAACAAAATGAGCTCATGAAGTCGTACTTACATTCATCATGGGTGGATTTTATCAGCCAATTCGCGAAGTGTCAACTGAAATAACTAAGTCCGTGACAACGTTATGCTTTCATTTGTTCTAGGTAGATATTTATTTGGACATTGTTAAAATTGCTGACGTAAATATAAGACTCCGGATAATGCCCATTCGAAAGAAAATACTCACTATACTCAAGCAAGAGCTCCCTGCTTTTTCTTTTAATTTTTAGATGTACTTAGCTTAGATTATAGGGAAATGACCTTCAGTTCCGTCAGATAAATCAAAACGTAGAAGAAACCGACCTATATTTTTGTTCTCCACACTCAAATTCTTCAATACATACTCTAAGTGATGAGCTCGTTAGAACAGAACTCTACGGTTTGAGAATAAGAAATTCTAAAGCGCTGTGTACAAATTCACCTTCAATTTTAGGACTATAATGGTGATTTTAGAATTATTGTGATGGTTTTAGGACAATAATAATGATTGTAGGAATGCTAGGGAATTTTTATAACCATAGAGATGTGTTTTAGGACTATGATGATAATTTTAGGAACATAATTACAGTTCTAGGATTTTAACCCTAGAATGGTAACCCTCCATTTCAGAAGCATGGAAAGCGTGATAGCTAGAGAGAAAATCCCCCTAGGTTACAATTCTGGAGTTAATGGTGGTTTTAAATGATATTGATATATTTGAATTATAATTGTTATTTTACGATTTCAATGGAATTGATTACCGTGACAAGAAGGAAGATTGTAGTCGAACTTCTACCCATTTTACTGCGACTTGTAAGATTTTCTGTCGGGAGAAAAAGAGAAAAATCATTTTGATAACATTTAACCAAAATTAAGACTCTGTTGAGAGCAATAAATACACCATGAGCAAAGGGCAATGAGTACATCACACCGAGAGCACTAATTTGGCATTAAATTGGTTGTTTTCAATAAATTAAACAGGAGTTAATTTTGGTCCTAATGGTCAAGGTGATACTACGTCACTCCACTGAACATTGAAAATGCCAACCTGAGAAAATTCATCATTATTGATGCTGGCAACCAAACACAAAACTTACCTCAAGTCGGAATGTAAACGTGCAAATAACTGAGATTTATTTTAGCTAACGAGACCTGGGAAAACCAAGATGATCTCCAAGTGGACTCTGTACGTAGAATGCAAGCTGTGCCCCTAACAACAACCTCTCAATATGGACTGCCTGTATTTATCTGACTCATCTGAGATAGAGTGTAGTCTTTCCCACATGGCAAGTTTGACAGATACTCATGATTCTTTGAAAAATTAATCTGGTCAGCTATATTGTATTAAGGTATTTCAAAAAGCTATATTGTTTTAAGATATTTCAAAAATCAAAACGTTAAAGATGCGTAGAAGATTTATCGCTTTCGTTCATAATGATAGCTAATAACTTGGAGTAAAATTGAATTATTTGATTGTGCAACAAAATAAGTGAAAACTTAGTTTTCGGTATATCTTGAAGTAAATTCATGTTAAAACACATGTAGGCCACATTTCTTTAATTACTCCCATACTTTTAGAAGTTACCCTATTGAGATATTCAGGTCAACAGTGGTTGTTTTAAGAGTGATGGTTGAAAACCACACCGTGGATAAAAAATAATCCTAGCATTACAATCGAGAATATTGAGCTATGTTTTACTTTCCACAAGCTGTAGATATTATTACAAAAAAGTACATTGTGCCAACTCTTATTTACCGTTATTCAAATGATTAAGTTGTTTTCTATTCACCTAGACATGGAAGTCTATACCTACGTAGATGCAGCCTCGAACAGAGTTACCTTGCCATGCAGTTTACCGAAAAAAATAGTAAGAAATCCATAATAATAAATTCATAAGCACAGTAGTGGGTGCTCAACTTTTTGTGCAGTTTATGATACCTAAATTCACATAGTTAGCACGCTCATGGTGATTCGTAGCCTTGGATTGATACACGTTTTGAAATCCTCGAGATCCCTTCAATGGTAAACTTCCAAAAGTGTTGCAAGTCGTGTAAATGAAATTTTGTGAAATTAAATTCATGTGTCATTCTCAGCATAATCAGTAATAAATAATATTAATATATAATAATATTTATCATTAGTTTTTTTCAGTTGAAATATCACATATATGCAATTTTACATTTTATGGACGATGAACTTCAACGCCTACAGAATACAGGATGTTAAACTTGGCTCGCTCATACAAGGCAGCCCTGCACGATGATAACGTGCGTGTGGTACGTGATACTGGGAAATGTATCTTCTTAAAAGAATATTTCCTATCGTGAGAATCTCCTCACAGAGCACCATATGGATATCACATGACCATGTGTATATCACAAGACACAAATACATTCACGCCGTTTCTTCCTGAACAACCCCCACTAGAACTCAAAAGTTCTCCTTATTTTCGCAGTTACTCTCATTATTTCGTTCTCGATTGTTAAAACTTCATAACCACCTATAATTCAACTTCCATCAGTTCTTGGTCAATGAAATAGTTTTCCTTTGGAAAAGGAAAAAAATCTTTTGTTCCAGAAGAATTTTTGATATTCGGTTCAATTGAAAAGCCTTGTCATAGCCTCTGCCTCTGTTGAGCATCCTCGCCCTTTATGCAACAATTTAATGTACGACTGCGTTATGCATTGTTTTCAGACGGTATTGTGACATGTACAAGCCTTGCTCAACGGAAGTTAATGTTAGGAGCCTTCTGGGTAATGTGTTAACGAAATCAGAGCTCGGAGGTTTTAAAAAGCAGGCGCGCAATGGTGCTTGGGAACCAAATTAAAATCAGATTACCATTCTTCCCAGAAAAAAACGTCTCGTCAACATTTGAAAGGATGTATATGTTAAGAAATTAGTTGTTATATGAAATGAGCAAACCGTTCCTGTTGAATTTGAATGAAATGCGTGTTAGTAATGGTCGTGAATTAATTATTTTATTATGCGTCGAATTTCTGGCACAATTTTTGAATACTTTCGCTTAATGATATAAATATAAACTTATCAATTTTACTTTAAAAGTCATCTATAGATTTTTATTTTGTAATAAATAAAGCTTAAAAGAAACAATGGTGTTCTTTCAGCTAAAGTAAAAGAATTAAAGTATAAACCATTACAATACAACTGACCTTTCAGTATCATACCTAAGCAACATTAAAACTGAAGAAAATCATCCCAACTCTGCTCATACATATCTCATCTTCCTGCATTTACTGAAGTATATCTTATGTATTCAATACGAATGATTCTTAAATATTATACTCTCGTGCGCAAATGTTTTGACCTAACAGCAATAAAAACAATTAATATAACTAATATTAATCAAATATAGACTGTTTACTTGGTGTTTGATACCTGTTCTCTCCTCCTAAATTAAAAGAGCTGCTAAAGAAAAGGAGCCTTGAAAATCGGTTCAGCTTGTCAATATTCGAAAATATATAATATTGGTGTAATTGTAAAGCATGCATGAAAATTATCTAAATAATACAAAGAAATAGAAATAATTATTCTGGCTTGACTCACAACTTTCGTTGCCAAAATGTAGTGAAGAATAGCATTTCGTGTGATTGACGTGTTCGGTACAGCTAAAAATGTGTTAGAAGACCGCCAACGAAACACTGATCGTTGAAATAGAAACAAAATTTTACTGAAGATTCTAACTCCCAGAAACTTTTAAAGTGTGAGTGAGTGAGCTAGCTGTAGACAACACCTTCAAAGCGTATAGTAGCTTCAAATGTCTAACTTTGGATGTTTCATCTCTTAAAAATATTTACTGAGGGTTAAATTTGATTTAGAAGTTTTCTTCCAAAACCCAACGTTGCATAAATATTGATAAAAATTGCTTCAAGGGAAGGACGTTTTGGAATTGAATTCATTTAATTTCAGCAGTAAATGCTAAGGAGCACATGAAATTAAATCTTAATAACTCTAAACTGTTTCAAAAAAATTGAGCAAATGCAACGTGGGGAAGTGTACTTAAAAATTAGCAATGAAATTATAATAAGGCTCCTGACAGTGATTTTACGGGGTTCGTGTTTTGATTTCTTATTAAACACTGACCAGACTCTGAAGTTTCCTCTCTGACTCCAAATTCTGACGCTAGGCTCTGATTTCTGACTTTCAGAATTCTGATACTTGATTGTCACTCTCGTGTTGACTCAGACTTCAGAGTTGGTTTCATCACTCTGACTTCGATGCCAGCGAGAAGCTATGGCTGCTCTGAGCTCAGTAATATGAGATGTGCTAGTAGACATAGACGGAAATGGATCTTGAAGGGGAAATGTATTCCAGATGACAATGATATCAATGCACGAATTATATCCCTATAAAATAAAAGTATTTCACAACTAATTTCTAACACAGCTATTGACTACGAACACAGCTACTGATTAAGAACACAGCTACTGACTACGAACACAGCTACTGACTACGAACACAGCTACTGACTAAGAACACAGTTACTGATTAAGAACACAGCTATTGACTAAGAACACAGCTACTGATTAAGAACACTGCTACTGACTACGAACACAGCTATTGACTACGAACACAGCTACTGACTACGAACACAGCTACTGACTACGAACACAGCTACTGATTAAGAACACAGCTATTGACTAAGAACACAGCTACTGACTACGAACACAGCTACTGACTACGAACACAGCTACTGATTAAGAACACAGCTATTGACTAAGAACACAGCTTTAATGTTAACAAGAAATTCCCTTACTCTCCATCGCCCGTCCATCAACTCCAACACCTCTGTGGTAATTGGACTCTTTCCGAAGTGTTGTGGACAGGATAGCTTAATGTACACCCAGTTAAGTATTAAAAGCGTTTTCAAGCGTCATGTTTGCAGTGCGCTGGTTGCAGTATTATGGTGACCAATAAGATATATTTTGTGATTGACCGCTTCTTCTGTTAATTCAGTATGGCAGAAACTTCCCGAAGAAAACGCTATCTGCTAAAGAAAGTGATACTTTTATTACATTAACTCTTTTAATCAATTCAGTCCAACAAAACCATTTATTAAAAACATTTATACATCAACAAATGGTAACTGTGAATTTTTTCTTGAAATGCTTTTAGTGATTTTCTTATATAAATTTTTTGTAAGCTCCTTTTTTTTCTTGACGACTGTGCTCATGTTTAAGTTCAAAAGTTAGAATTCTATATTATAGAATGCTAAAGTAACGAGCATAACGTAGTACAATAAGCGCCATTGTCATTCTCACTTTCACAACACGATGATTATGATAGAAACAGTCAACATTGATTTGAGGCAAAACATTATTTACTCTCACATGTCTGGTAATAGTTATAGAACTATTTCAAAAGGCTTAGCTATCCTAAGATCTACTGTGCAACATATTACAAGGATGCAACATATATACTATACTGCGTAGAAAACAGTTAAAATTGTCACCTAGAGGAGCGTGCAAATTATGTCGCCAGATTAATATGAACCCAAGAGTTGTGATGAAAGACATCGCCGAAGACTTGGATGCGCAGGGTGTCAGCGTAAGTACTCGTACAATTCGAGTTTTTTTTTAAATATGAATGGCTTATATGGACATTATAATATAGTCCACGATGTATGACTCTTCACAAGCCCCATCATTGTTCTGCACACTTGAGCTTGGCCAAATATTTTCTAGGATGATGAAAATTGACTTCGGAGCAAGTACTATGGAGTGATCAAGTGAAAATTGAACCATTTGGAAACAATGATGTACACTAAATTTAACATCAGAAAGGGGAGGCTTTGCACGCTAAGAACAAAGTGTCAACACATAAGCATGGAAGTGATTGTTTTGATGTTATGAAATGGTTTCAACTCATATGCAACGGGTAATTTAATTACAATCAAAACAATAATAAAATCTGATGACGACATCGACATATTGAATAAAAACCTTTGAAATGATCGGTGCAAAATCTTGGGCTCGGTAGGCGGTTCAAATTTCAGCATTACAATAACCCTAAACATACTTCTAAATCTGTAACTACGTGGCACCAGAAAAAAACTACAGCTTCTTCATACCTTCGATGAAGCCTAACTTGAACCCAGATAAAAATCAATGGTGAGAATTGAAGGCTCGGAAACATCGTCAGGTTCCGATACACTTTTAAAAATTAGAACAAATAGTCATTGAAGATTAGAATAATACCCTGCTATAAACATCGTCAAATTCGACGGAAAGACTTAAAAACCGTTTAATAGAGGTCATCAGGATGCGAGCTTATGCTCTTGATTATTAATATAGGTATTATACTCCCTTGTTTTAAGTTTGCAAATATTTGCGGCAATTCATTTTCTGCATGATGTTCTAGTTAAATTTGGTAAATTAACTCCGTCGTTCGGAAAAGTGAGTCATGTACTTAATAACATTTAAAAACCTTGAAATCATATGAGCATTAAATTCTAATAAACTACTAAATGTATTGAACATTCGTAGGTTACAAATCATTTCATCGTCAACTGTACGAATATTTAGATTTTCGATATCCAAAGCATTCAATTCAGAAGTCAATTTTCGAATGTTATTATCATATGTTTGATTTTATATTTGAGTATCATTAAACGTATAAAATTCAGTTTTTACCCATTAGAAAAGAAATGCATTGGCTAGAAAAATGTAAATTTAAATCCATTCTGTTACGAGTTTGGAGACCCTGAAGTCTTGTGCAAATTTCCCCCCTAAGTCATGTAGAAATTGGCTAAATAACTGTTATTGTCATTTTAATGAGATCACGTGCAGCATCGAGCTCGAGCATGCACAATTTTGTGTGCAGATGATGCAATGAGAGCGTGCAAATGATGCTCAGAATACATGCAGGTGAGGCTTAGAAAAAAGTGCAAATGATGCTTAAAATACATCTAGATGATGTTCTGAATACTATTATAATACTTGCACAAGATATTGTGAATATGTGCAGATAATTATCGGAATATGTGCGCGTAATGCTCTGAATATGTGCACGTGATGTTCAGAATACGTGATGATGCTCGAAATTGTCACTGGTTCTCGAAAGCGTTCTGCTCGTTGCTGGGAAAGCGTGAATATCATCATCTCATCTACCAAGATAACTTTGTTCTCAAATGTAAATAATGGTTTTTATGCTTATTTTTGGATAACTTAGGGAAATCGTTTTGTATTTTCACAGAACTGACAGTGATAAATCGTCATTCTTATGTTTTGGAAGTTTCTCGTAAAAATTACACGAATATCAAGAACTCCAGAGCACATAGGCGAATCATTAAACATAATTAATTCGTTTTTCATGGCGACAAAATTAGAGGCTTTTAATCACGACAAAAACAACCTGACCTGATAAGGAATACACCTTAAGCTCCCAGAAAGCGCACGATAAAAAGTGATGAAGTCAAGCGATAATAAAACCCCCGTCACTTGATAAACCTAAAACTGTCCACAGAAATTGATTAACGCTAAGAAATAATTTCAAGACGAGAAAGCAAGCGATAAGAAAACTTGAAGCGCCCACTTAAGCTATGTGGAGCAAGTGTGACTTAGGGACCTGGTATAAAGCAACAGCGTCAGTAGTGGACAACCTCAGAGATAATCACCATGTCTCGGCTCCATTTCCTCGGCTTCTTTGTTTTCTGCCTCGTGAGTTAGCAAAGGGCGAACATCTTAGATTCTGCGTAGAGTTGTGAGAGTTTATTCTCTTTTTTTTTGTTTGTATTTTGTTTTCTATTCACTGAACTAGCAAACTCTACCTCGTCCAATGAAGGGGCATGAATGTATGTCGGTGTGTAGGATGTTGCATGAGAGCGAAGAGAAGTTTGAAATATTCATTAATCAAGATACTTACATCCATGTATTTGCTTCACTGGATATATTAATAGAAATCATTTTCCAATAAGTGTTTCCAGGTCCCGTAAGAAACAATAATAGTCCCTCATTAATAGAGAATTTGTGTTTTTGAGGTAAGTTTCAGGTGTGCATCATACAAAAATGGAGTTAATTTACCACAGGGAAAGGCAGATGTTTAGAATACTGCTGATTTTAAAATTTGCTACCTAATTTTGACCATTTTCAGCGCAGCTGAAATAACCAGCTGAGAGAATTGATAAATTGAGTATGACAATCAGTAGAGCAATTATATGTCTTACAAGCAGACGAATAATAAAATGTATTCAAATTAATAAAGTATAGTTGATTTACTTTCATTCCTCATGACATCATATGTTAATAATGAACACGACAAAAGAAAGTTGGGCAATTCTTAAATATCGGAAACGGAAATTTTGTAACTTTTTGAATATATTTTTACCTTGTCTTACGTCAGGAGCGTTAAGACTTGACCTGGGTTGCATCCACCAAGATTTACAGGGTGACAGAAAAACTGGTCGAAAGTCAATATTGATAACTTCAAATATAATTGAAGATGAAAAGTGAAGCAAAAACCACATGAAAAAATATATTCTTAAGTTTTATTTAGTTCATAACAGTTGCTCAAAATGGCCACCTTGCTGCTCAATGCAGAGGTTAACCTATTCATTTAATTTTAGATTACTACAAACGGAACATTCTGGTCAGTGAAAGAGATGGCTTCCAGGATAACTTGTTCAAGGGCAAACTCTTTCCATATTAATGTCATGACCATATAAAAAAGGGGAGCCTAGGACGGCTTCAAATACCTGAACAAAAATAATTCTCTCTTGAAAATTAGCTGACTCTGCAGCGAAATCTAACTAGTGAATCTTTTTTCTTTAAGTGTTTATTTCTGTTTCTCAGAGCAGCGCCGTTGCGGTGACCGTAAACTCCAAATGTGAGCCCACGTGTGAGGGAGTCACGGAGTCCGGCACTCTAGTGATGGACCCGAGCAACTGCTTGGGCTACTACGAATGCATTGAAATCAACGGTGAGAATTGCCAAATTACCAAAAATAACTCATAATTGGGGGTAAACTACTGGTCTGAAAACAAAATTTGAAAAATAATTCCCTTGTTCTCCAAGCGTTTTCACTGATGGACCAAATGGCAGGCAATGCATTTTAGTTGGAATTCTTTAACACTGTAGGATTTTCTAAGTAATAGCTCATTAACAATTTCAACGATACATTACCGTTTGCGTTACGTCCAAATAAGAAAGTTATTCTAGCTTTCCACGTTTTGAAACCAGATGCACAACTTTCTTTCTGAGTGATGTACGTACAAGCCGGAATTTTCTTTTAAAGAATCCCCGTTTCGTCAACATTGGACACTTGCTAAGGAGAATAACCTTTTTCAGTCACCTTTCTCTTAAAATTCCTCACAAACTCATTCACAACACGATTGTCTCCGCTAGCAGCACCATCATATGAGTTAACATGTTTTACCTTCAACCTTAAAATGAATTCATCAAACCGGCCCAGATTAGTACTGAAGGTCGGACATTTCTTCGTTTCAAATTCTTCCTGCATTTTCATATCTTCGTAGTGCGATTTATTGTAGCTGTACACTCAACCACATCTGACCTCAATGGAATATATTTCCTTCACTGGTCTGTTATCCAAATGAAAGACGTGTTTCCATTTTTAGAATCAGTGAATGTCATGAACAGGAAATGGTATTTGCAATCTTTTGTCACCCACACATAGCACGATTTCAAATTATGTCCTTATTTTTCTTAGTGTATCGCACTGTGGATTCACATAGATGCTCGCTCTAGTTATTTCTACCCTTCGCTTACTGTGCTCGAATTGGTTTGAAACGTTTGCTTCTGCTTCTATGTTTTTTTTGTTGTTTCACTAAGCACTTTTCTTTACATTTGAGTAGCCATTTTCTTTCTTCTTTTTGGATACCATTTTGATTGAATTGTTATAAAATAGAAATTCACTGAAGCTAAAGAGCCCTGTGTGTATACTAGTTGGCACCTATTGCATGACAAGGGGAAAGGGTGAGAAAATTTCGAGAAAAAAATAACATTCTGCCCAAAATAGGACACAAAATCGCAAAGTAGGTTATCAGCCAAAGTTTTATGAATAAAAGTAGCAAAGTACAATATGAAATGGCGTAAAGTAGGAAACTTTACTGTATATGTTTACGGTTTTAAGTAAATATACGTGGGTATACGTATATTTGAAACTTTTCGAAACAATTCTCACAATTCACAAGTGGTTTTCAACTCTGTCTTTTTGTGTCACTTTTTTATTTAAAAACTGTTTTCCCAGTTTGCAATTTTTTCCACTTGGTTCTTGAAAAATGAAAGAAGATTCTCATTCAGCCAAGGCCTATTAAATCTATAAAAAATCGTGTCTTATGGAAAGCAAAATCCTACAAAAATAAGAAGCAGTGAAAACAAAAGTGGCCGAAGAGAAACGTGTAGAATTGTAAATGAACCTGGCACTATAGTTTTTTCAATTTCAATGTAGCGAGGTTGTTAACCAGAAATCAATATGAAATCTACCTGGAAATTAACCATCACTTGCATACGTGCATTTCAGGCGAATACCTGCTCTCTGACAGCCTGGAGTGCCCTGTGGGAGACTACTTCAACATCAACCTCGTGCCTCCCCAATGCGCCTCCATCGCAACCGCTCACGACGGATACTGCGAGGGTTACTGTAACCCTTGTAAGGTTCAGTGTTCCGAGACAGGCACTCTGAGGCCCAACCCTCTAAATTGTACCCAGTATTATCTTTGTCTGGCTAATGATGCGTCTCAAGTTTTAATTTGTGAGCCTGACAATCCATACTTCGACTACGATGCAGAAATTTGCCAGGGCGATGAAAGCTTGTGTTACCCCTACTGCGATGAAGACAAAATTTACTGTGTGGAGACAGGATTTATTGCAGATCCCACTGATTGCCAAAAGTATTACTACTGCGAGCCTCCTAACGTCGTTCCCTTCACTTGTGATGACGATCAGTATTTTGATTCAACCGTGGGTGTCTGCGTTGATGGGTCGTGCTTCACGACTACCACTTCAACAACTACCACTTCAACATCTACCACTTCAACAACTACCCCTTCAACAATCATTACAGAGGAAAGTTATTCTACTGAGACTTCTACGTCGGTAAACAATATTTTTTAAAATTAGCGCAATTATGAAGGTGTGTAATTAGGCTATAAAGTCTTCCCGTGTACTGGAAAGCCTTCCTTTTGTCCTAAAATGCTATTAAGGGAAATTATAAAAGTAAATAATACCCTGTTCTGAATTATTTTAATCCTTTGCCTACTTACGGGGACTCTTATTACTGATGTGTTCACAGCAAGTCAAGTTATCTTTGGTTCCTGTGAAGACGACAGTACAAAGAGTTAGCGTCGTTGTACAAATATCATAGTCAAACATACCCAATCATAAAAGATTTATTATACTTCATTATTACTCCTCAAGTTTAGAACTGTTTTCTCTAAAATTGCAGCAACAAACGCTGGACTTATGTGAGTTCTGGTACTCTTGTAGACAATTTAATGCCTTAGTCATGCGTACGATATGTACGAATCTGTTAGAGAACTTTTTATTTGTCTTAAGGACTCGGCTAGGCGTTGAAATTCTTTTACCTTTTTGTCACCAAGATTACTAGCTGGTGTAAGACGAGTGTCTCTCAGATTGGAGTTCATGCAAAGTGATCCATAAAAGTTACCCGAAATTTTGAAATTATTTATTTGTATCTTGAGTTTCAGATACATACATAAGATAAATGTTTTTTTTGGTACTGCATACATAAATCAAACTTACTACTACTACTACTACTACTACTTATGCATGCAAATAATATGCTAGATCCAAAAAATAATAATAAAATTTTGTTTAACTATTTTTGAGACACCATGTATAAACGGCATGATGGTATATTCCTTATAGTTCCATAGCAAATTTTTGGCTGGTGGTAGTCAAAATTCCCCTTGCATATTCATTGGAAGAGTTTCCAATGACGCACGCTTTTGCTGTGGTTTCCAGGGTCTCTCAATGAGTACGTTGCTAAGGCGTCGATGCACACTGCATTCTGAAATCATGCTTTGATGTTTGATAAATTTGGTGCCTCCAATGTTTTGTACTGCCCTCCTGTTTGGGACTTGGTGGCTTTGAGATTAAGTTGATTTAACGATAATTAACAAAGCGTCATTGCAGCAATTTTCTGTTGCAACATGCTTCACGAAATCTATAATAATTTAAATCACTCTTAAATGATGAATTACTATCTTTAGCCTGTGGAGTTCATCAGTCCTGAATAACAGTTGCAGCCACCCGTTGGCTTAGATGAGATGCACACCGAATTTATATGCATTAACTTCGCAACTTATAATTGTTTCTTTAAGCAAAATACCAGAGCAAAAATTTTTCTTAATTTTTCAGTGTTCGAAGTAGATAGGATAGACGGACGCATGTGTGGAGGGACATGTCGGTTTCTCTAAGATATGCTGATTTTTATCAGCATTTTACTGAATAATAAAATAAAAAGCAATAACAATCATATATGAATCATTGTAGTCCCAACTTACACTCACACTTGCTTTCCACAAATCCTGTGAAGGAAAAATCCATGCATGAAAACTAAATGGATATCTGAGAATGCTTCGTGTAAAAATTCACAAATGAAGACTTTGTACTTTTCTGAAACTCCTTCGTTAAATTTAAGTTCATAGCATTTCGTTGAAAATCCTTTCTATTTTTTGTCTTCTCTTGAATTCCATGAACGGTAGTGAGTGAAAAATAACAACAAAAGCCCGCATAACACACATAGTGATCATAAAAGAACGATCCAAAAAAAACTTCCACTTCTTCTGTAAACTTTCAAAAGAATGTACATGATAATTGATACCAAATGAAATTATTCAAGAGCATTGCCCAGCACGAAAAATATATTGTAATACGTTTTTTTGCTGTTGATTTCAAGGCTATATTTTTATATTAGTTAATCCTAGACTAAATAAATACCGAAAAACTAAAAATCAAGATCAATTCTCATATTTTTTGTTCAGCGTCGTATTAGTCGAAATAAAATTCAACATAGCACTCACTATTTAAACTAGACGTATTGCTTACACCAAAGGATAATCTCTTACAAAAACCGAATAGTACATCAATGCAATCAAAATTCTATTGTTTATTTTTGAATGGAATTATTTTGAAACATTCTTTGCTCATATGTATACAGCATCTGTTCGTACTACCCAATGAGAATTCTTTCGTCGGTTTACCGGAGATAATCATCGATTAGCGGTGATAATCATCGTTTATAGTGGGAACTTCCGACGATAGAAATAGTACCGGTTATTACTGGTAATTATAGGTATTTCCAGACGATGAAATATTCGCCGACGATATTGACCGGTCTTTACAGTCTTATTCCTACCGTCATTCCAAGCATAGGGAAAAAGACGATAAAAATACAGTCTTTTTCAGATAATAATTACCGGTTTATCGTAAGATATCATCGGTTTATCGTAAGAAAAGGCGATAATTACCGGTTAATGCTGACGAAAATTAACGCCGGTCAGACGATAAAATTCGGATTGGGTAGGGCTGCCCGTCAATGGTCGAGTTCTACACGAGTTTCTACATCACGGAGCTGATGGCCCAGAGCCTTCAACAGAGCAGAGTTCTGGTACATTTTTTATCTTATTGTCATCTTCGAGGCCCATACACCCCTAAGTTTTATGTGAGCAGCCTTGGCCCTAGTTAAGGATTTGTTCCTTTTAGTTCTTTTGAGTGGGCCCTAGTCGAGATTTTATTTTTATCGTTTTTTTAGGGGCTTTGAGAATTCATTTTACTTTCTTTAACTGGGCCTCACTCGATGATTTGTTCAATTTCTTTTGCTCGGGTTTTTTTCCTTATTTTTGTTTTCATTTGCTTTTTCTTTCATTTTCCTGCGTTTTTATCTTCGTTCTTTCTTTTTCCCTTATGCCTGCCACTTTTTTTTGTTGTTAACTGTTAACAGAGAATGTACAAACGTCGTCATATTATAATATTACTGTTTCCAGGTTACTAAATAGGAAAGACTTTCGCATTTAACTCCAATTTATATTTCAAATTGCTGTAGAACAGCTCAGCAATTTGGTGCTTAATTCTGGCACAGTCTTATTTTGAAAACATTTTCGCTTGTCGCACAAAAATTGAACAGCCATAGAAATATGTGGCAATTGCACTTAGTAACAGCGCTTCTTCAGGGCGAATTCTGCACTTTCAGGCCTCGCTCCCTGACGGATTTCACGCAAATTTGGTTAGGGAAAAACATGCGGATTGGCTTGATCAGCAAAGTTTAAATAAATTATTATGATCAATGTGCAGTGACACGACTATGATGTCTTGGTGTTTTCATCAAAATTTTTTAGGTTGAATAAGAAAATTTGTCAATATAAATGTTAATATTAAATGTATAAAGATGCTTGTATTCGGTAGAGTTTTATACTGTTTACGAAAATCAAAGTCACTCGAATCACTGAGAAACAGTTGAGTCTAAAGTACGATAGAGAATTTTAGGAATACAATTCACCTAGTCGTAAATCAAGAATAAAAAAATAATCGGGAAATCATTATTATTTGATATATTATTAAAAATAATACTTGTAAATAATAACAATAATAATAATCGCTCGCTGAGTGTGTATGACATGTAGCTGATATCAACGAAGGCGTTGGGTCTCCAGCAGATAAAAAAGTGCACGAGTCATTACAGGATATGAACTCAATAATGTGGAAAAATCTTTTATTTAATGAAAATCTAATTTTCCTTACAAGTCTCTGCGTCCAAGTCAAAGCATTCATCTTCAGCACATGAAAAAGGAGTGAGGTTGGGCGGGTCACAGAAATAGTAATTTTGACAGGACTCGGGTTCGACAGGAACAACAATACCAGGTTCTACGCAATAAGGGGAGGTTTTATCACAGTAATCGTAACACAGACTTTTTTCTGGTTGACAAACTTCATTGGTGTAGTCAAAATATGGAGTTGAACCACTGCATGTAAGAAGTGTAGACGCCCCTTCTTCCAGACAAAGATAGAACTGAGTGCAATTGAGAGGATCAGGTCGGAGAGTGCCTGTCACGGAGCACTGAACCTCACAAGGATTGCAGTAACCCTCACAGAATCCGCCGTGAGCGCTGGTGATCAGGTCGCACTGAGGAGGAACTAAGTTTATGTCGAAGTAGTAGCCTTCACTGCACTGAAGCGGTTCCGAGAGAACAAACTCCTCTGAAATAGATGAGCTTGAAATGCAAGATATATCTCCTCAACGTAGTATTTAAACTGAATTTTTGTGGGATTTTTAACTGGATTTATGTGATTTATTTCCGAAGTCATAAATATCTCTATCTCAAAATTTTACTAACACAGACAATCCAAACAATTCCCTTAATTTTATTACTGCCTCTTAACTTGAACCTCTCTAGCACGTATATATATATAGAATAGAATAGAATAGAATGAGGCTATAGGAACGAACCTTCGGGCCCATTCTTGGGTCAGATAACTACTGCCCATTACATGGGTCAGATATGCGTATGGTAGTTACGACAATAGCTCTTAAAATTAGAAATAAACTATGTACGATAATAGTTCCATAATTACGATGAACTTTAAAGAATTTGTCTTCTCACCTCCCACTTGAACACACACGTAGTAGCCCAAGCAGTTGCTCGGGTCCATCACCTGAGTGCCGGACTCCGTGACTCCCTCACACGTGGGCTCACATTTGGAGTTTACGGTCACCGCAACGGCGCTGCTCTGAGAAACAGAAATAAACACTTTTAGTTTTTGTGAAGATTTACTAGTTAGATTTTGCTGCAGAGAGAGGCAATTTTTAAGCGAGAATTATTTTTGTTTAGGTATTTGAAGCCGTCGTAGGCTTCACTTTTTCATGCTTTGCAAAAAAATATAGCTCTGTAAATTCTTATCGTATTTCTTTTACGCAGTTTTAAACCCTTGCTTAAGATATTTTTCTAAATAATAGTGTGATCAAAATATTCAATTTTAATGAGGACAGCACTTATAATTTGATTGGTTCTAGAAGGCACGTGTATGGTAAAGAAATGAATGCACCTTCAGTGGGCTGTATCAAAATGTAAGAGAGCGTTTCAGTTTCATCTAAGACCAGTTTCTTGGAAACAGTTTAAACGTAAAAGTGTATTTACGGGATGACTTTCAATATGAATTGTGACTGTTATTACACCTGTAAATCTACTCACATAATCAGTACATAACTTTAATATGCAGAAATTTCCCTAGTTTATAAGAACTAGGATACCCTATTTTGTGCAAAAAAATGTGGAGGAGTCTTCACATATGTACAGCACAAGAAAGTATGTTAAGTTGGACTGCATTGGTCCGACTATCAACTACCTATCTTACGTCATGTGTTGAAAGAAAAATGTGTCTCAATTAGGTCAATGGATCTGTTTGTTCAATTGGCTAGCACACCTAACTGAACTCAGTTAATCAACTGATCAACAAGGGATTAGATGTCTTTCAATAAACTCTACATGTAAAACTCTATAGCTTGTATTAAACAGACTCCCTCCCCTGCATGCAAATTTCAGCACATGTTTCGTTAATTTATATTCATACAATCTTTCCTTCAAAATCCCTGAATTTTGTGAGCGTATTTATTTGTTGTGCCAGCCTGTGTAAAACCACTGTATAGAATTATAGTGTGCTATGGACGTTTGAAATTATTAAATTTTCTGAAACTTTCTACATGTATCACTTCTTTTTCATCTAAATAACGGAGTTCTGTCTGTCAAAACAAAATGAAATTAATTCATTAAAAAAAATGAAAAAAACTGGGCAGTTTCACGAAGTAGTTTGGTAAACAGAAATTTTCGATTAAAAAATTGGAGTTGCTAAATTCATTGTAGAAACAGTTGTTTATTTGATTGATCTTTTATCATATCTGTATTCAAAATATTTTTTTTTCATTTATGAGTATGTTGTTTAGGAATTGTTAGACTGTTTGTGTTTCTATTTTTGAGCAATTACGCATCAGTTGTTAACTGCTTAATTTAACCAGTCATTAGTTCAGGGACAACTGAATTAACAAATCAACTCACGAGGATCAAAAGCAAGGTACCGAATGAGTAACACTGAAACATGACGAAGACGCTGAAGTTAGTTGCAGACTGACAAAAAATTCGCGTGAGTAATTCAGTCATATAGAGCTCTTCATCACTTGCAAGTACTGAGAAACCAGCATCTGATTTCTTAGTACGATATGTCATATCCCTTTTGCAATCAAGACGGTCTCATCGCTACATATACTTGTCCTGATAACTTCTGGTGACCGTCAGTATACAGATTTCTATGTAATGATAATGCGAACTTTTCAAGTATCCGGTGACCCTATGTCCTATTTCATACGTATCTAATGGTTACATAAGCCCTGCATTGTTTTTTGGGTTTATTTACCCTGAAAAATAGTACTGAGAACAGCGGCAGTTATTATAACCTGGCAGATTACTGAACTCTAATACTGCAGCATTAAGTTGTAGCAGAGACCAGAGGACAAGAGGACATAGTAGTCAGCCTGCCCATCGGCATGTGTCTTTGGAAAAATAATGGGTATTTCTGTTGCAAGTGAAATTAATTGTTGTTTGTCATTTGGGATGATGGATTGTTACAAGGAGCAGCTGGCTGTATGCAGTCTGTTTATTTTTCCAATACAAGAAACTATTCTTAAATTCCTTCTTGCCAGTAATTTTAAAACACGATTTCACGGCATCGCTTTGGTTATTTATTGCACTTTCTGCATTAATTCAAAGATCATCACGCAATAGTACGATAAGAACTGTCACACTGGAGGTCAGAGCCAATGGGGTATTGCCGTCACAGATGGGATACGGACAACATGCTCTGATAAATTTTCCCTTCGAAAAAGATAGCTACTCTAAGAAAAAAAGCCAAGTTTATTTTAAAAACAATGTGGCATACAGTATATTACTTACAGTACAAAAGGCTTTCAGTTCGTTTGCATTCGAGGTGTTATCGTTATTCTTTTGAAGTATTAAGACAATGTAAACCTTGAGAGCTCCAGCTGATGATTCTCAAGCATATGTACATCGCTTTTCAGCCTGCACCATCACCCCCACGGACACCTACAAAACATCTATACATGTGCAGCTCCTCAATAATATTTGCAATTTATATAGTAACAAAACATATATAATAAATATGTGACCTCTACGTCTCTTGATGTAACAACTCTTTTTTGTACTGAGAAAAACTGAGTACTCAAGGGCACGAAAAAAATATGGTGTCGTACAAATTATCTAAAAAAGATTGTGATTCCCACTACTCAAAGTCGTTTCTCAGTATGTGAATGAAGATTTGAAATCAATATTGTAGCCTATCTACCGACTTGATGTACTTGATATACAGCAAGTTTTAACCACTCGAAAAAACATAACTCGTTTTCAAAATTAACTAATTCTGATGGTCCTAAGCTAAGCTATATATTTGAATAATATATATATATTCAATATAATATATATTGAATAATCGTTACTACATACAGTAAACAGTCTTTTATCGTATTTTCTCCCTTAAATTTGTATAATATGTGGGCAATATATATGAACTAGTAGAATTTCACGTAAAAATTCACGCGTTTCTCAATGATTTTTTCGTTCGATTTGCCAGTGGACACGGGCTTTGCAACAGAGCTTCCATATTGAAGAATGTGCCTTTGATATCCACAATACAGTGCTTAGAATACATACGAAATTTCCTCCTATCTAAAGCCTTGAGAGCGTGACAGAGAGACAGACAAAGCAAGCAACAAACTGTGTATTATTATATAGGGGAATTTAAAACTGGAGTTGGAGTTTTCAAAAAATGTTGCGACTCCGACTCCTCCATGTATGAAAAAACCGACTCCAACTCCCCCATGTATGAAAAAACCAACCTGACTCCCCTATATATGAAAAAACCGACTCTGACTCCCCCATGTATGAAAAAACCAACCTGACTCCCCTATATGTGAAAAAACCGACTCCGACTCCTCCATATATGAAAAAACCGAGTTCGACTCCCACTTAACTCGCGCAACTCCACCGACTCCGACTCCACAATCCTAATTTACGGGGACTCAAGTCATTGTACAAATATGATCGATAAACAATAACTGTAGGAAAATTACGGACTTGATAGGCCATATTCCATTAGCATAAATATTTCAGGATGAACTTTAAGGTGTATAGGTAGAATTAAAGTTTAACATTTTTACATACGCAACTCATGGCAATCGTATTGGCATACTAACCCGGCCTACATATTATTGCGTACTCAGACCCCTACGCCATGATTAACAAAGGTAAAAATTGTTGCAAATTTGTACCTGCACAATGGAGGAAAATGTATCGAAGGTTAAAAATATTATACCATTTCCTTCGGGCTTGCTTGGCTTTGTAAGGTATTTTGGTGAAATGATAGATACGGGAAAAATTCAAGAAAGTAATATTTGTTTAATTCATGCACTTTTTTGAATACAAAGTTGTTTGCAAAAAGTGCTACGGACAATCATAAAATCCTCATTTGAAGTGAAGATCTTCTGTAACTCTGTGTCTTCACCCGACAACTAATGAAATATAGTCCCTTGTTTCCTGGTTACATTACCTTCTCTTAAAGTTACTTATTGAGAAATAATAATATTTTTCCATAAAAGTGTGTTAATCTCATTTGCAATACGCAGCCTAATCGTTATTTTTGTCTAAGAACTGAACTAACGATATTCTGAGAAGAAGCAAGTCTTGTCTCATGTGAACTCAACACTCGGACACATGTTCTGTTCTCAGTAATTTTTCCCTGAGCTTCGAAGATTTCGTGTAATTGAACACGAGAACAAGAAGTACATTCATGTGCCATAAAAATCATTTAACCAATAGTGACAGTGCGATGTACTCTTGTTTGAGAATGGCAGTGCTTTGGGGTGTTTTGGTTTCTCTTATATTTTTGGTGAGTTTTTCCTTGTATTATTGGTGAGTTGTGCTCATTTCATCATTTCGGAAACGCAGTTTTAGAACGTTCCCTATACGTGAAGTTCTGCACGTTGATAACCCTCATTTTATGATCTGGTATGCGACCAGTTAATTTTTGCAAACAATTCTCGAAGAAACAATGATGAGTTTGTATCCTGCCCTTCCATCAACAGACATAGAAAACTTAGGTTAACGTATTTTTACCTCAGAGCAAAGTGGGAATTGTAATTTTTTTCCATCTTTATTAGAGTATTTGTGTGTGCATCAAGTAATAGGAAGGCATCTGCTGTAATGGTAAGCTCTCTAATACAAATTTTAAAACAAGTGATTTTCTTCAACATTTCTTTCAATTCTGTTTACGATTCTCCCCAAACCATAATGCGTTCATATTCTGATTTATCAAATGTCATACTATATTTAGCTACGTTAACAAATATTAGAATTATTTATATACAATCTTGAGGCTATGTCTCTTTGCGATTAATATTTAACTCTATTATCTCAAACACAATTCATTTAAGCTTTTACTCGGTAACAGTTCAGAATTGACGTAGGCCATTTGCTGCATGAGACAAGCTGTGTCCAAAATTCTCACGTCACCATACTTACACATCATTTTCAAGATGCTCATGGCCAACTATGCTGGAAATTTAAATTAGCTGCTTCCCTAATGAACAGTGGCGATGTATTTGGTCTTGCAGTGTTTGGAAAATGCGAATGCGATTAAGAAAACGATTGTACGGTAAAGAAAATGTGCGTACAATAAAGAAAACGAGCGTACGATAAAGAAAACGAGCATACGATAAAGAAAACGAGCGTACGATAAAGAAAACGGGCATACGAGAAAGAAAACAAGCGTACGAAAAAGTAAACACGCGTACTATAAAGAAAATGCTCGTACGATAAAGAAAATGTTCATACGATAAAAAAATACGCCCACGATAAAGAAAAAACAAGTCCTAAAACACAGAAGATTGATTCCTGAAAAAAGTGGCGACATTACCTGAGAGGTTCTTGCTTCGATTAAGATGCTGCTCGAGAAACGTGGTCGTATCCAAAAAAAAATATCCGTAATGAAACTTCTTCAATAATTTTGTAAATGACCGTTTCACGATTTAATTCATTCGAGTAATTTTCTAATCGAACCCAACGTGATTTTTCGCATTTAGAGCGTATTGTGTGCATGTTGTCCTCAGTTTGGCTACGATAAAAAGTACGGTATTCATCACATCTCATTCACAAGCAAAATATTTTTTCCCTTACAATTACGCTTTTAGTGTATTCTGAAGGAAGAGTCTGAGTTAGACAAAGTTCCTGCTAAGTGATTAATTTAGACGTAACTATTTTATTGTGCTTTATACGTGCATAGTTACCTACCTAGGAAGATTTATTTCATACAATCCGTTTTGCTAAAACTATCCACATAACGTATATATTAAATCGATTCATTTCGACATGCCGTTTACATTAGATCGTGACAGCGATATTCCATTTTTTCATAATGCAATTTTTTCAAGTTTTTTCAATTTCGAATGCCTGGCACAGAAGGAAGTAACAGCACAGCTGGACAAGTGCGCACCCACATGTGAAGGTGTCACAGAAGAAGGCACAAATGTCAAAGACCCTAGCGACTGCCGCAACTTTTACACCTGTGCACACGAAGATGGAGACGGTGAGGCCATTGCAGTGGTTCTCTGTGAACTGTTTGGCTGTGTTCAGTAAATTTGTTGAGTATTAAAGATGGAAGAAAAGCTCATTTATTATTTGATTCACTAACGTCTTCTTGGAATATTTCTCCAGTTAAAAACAATAAATTCACTTTTGTTGTTATTTCTCTTCAATCAAGAAAAAGTTACTAGAAATTTTTTTCATCTTGAATTTATAGTTTGTTTTGTCAGTAAAAAACTTATTTTAATCCCTGAAAAATTCTGAGTTTGTGATTGAACATGACGTCGGTCCATCACTTTTCATTTGAAAATTATACCTACGCGTACCATGTGCATTCATTTCAAATTATCCTCTTCCTTTAGCAATAAAATGGTGAGTTTTTTATGACTAAGTCATCGAAATGCAAGATTTGAGAGCAGTGAGATCACTCCAAAGTTAGTGTTGACATCACCATCCAAAAATTTTGTCAGTTCTTAACATTACGAGGTAATTTGAAGCCTTTTCTGGGAATTTTCTCGACGATTAATTACTTTATTATCTTCAGCCTGAAGAATACTACGGAAGAGCATAAGCTGAAGCTTTTATAATTACAAATAGCTAAGCGCTTATCCAATTTTATGTAATTCTGTTTGCTATTTGAAACTCTTCAACAAAAGCACCACGATGTAAATTGTTTCACAAGTACCTACCGTATCACATGTTCGTTGAAAGTAACTTGGTTCGAATTCTATTGCTTTGTCTCTTAAAAAATTAAACTGTTAAGCCACTCTGATAACTCCATGAAACACGTTTACCGTATAATGAAGCTTCATATACGCTAACCTGGAGCAATTCATGTAAAAATATATTCCTTCTGAACTGAGAAATGTTTTTTTAGGATAAGTAATTAACTCCTTAAGTACAACGACAAACCCCCAGATGTAAGCCAAACTACCTATGTGACTTATTATGTGTTTATTTATTCAATGAATTTGTTTTCTATTTTTCCAGGCGATTTGGTCCCTTCGTTGCAGCAATGCCCAGACGGATATTACTTCAACAGTTCAATTACAACCATTGGCTGCATTCCTATCTCTAGTTCCCCTGAAGGTATCTGCCAGGGTTACTGTAACCCCTGCGAGTTCCACTGTGTAGAAGTTGGCACTTTACAACCCAATCCTACAAACTGCTCCAGCTACTACGTGTGCCTTGAGGACAGTAGTTTTGTGCATGCAGAATGCTCCGACCCACAGTTGAAATATTTCGATTATGTCGAGGGGAGATGTGGTACAGATTCTTCGAAGTGCTTTTCGTACTGTGATGAGTGTAAAGTCTACTGTCTGAAGTGGGGTTTGTTGGCGGACCCTACGGACTGCCACAGCTACTACTTGTGTGACCCTCCCATAGCCAGCCACTACACGTGCCCTGATGAGTACGTGTTCGATCAAACTACTCAAAATTGCGTGAAAGGAACTTGCGAAACTCATCCGCAGTGCACTGAGTAGAAATTGTTTCAAGTGTTATTAAATGTTTTATAAATTATCATTGATAAACATCTATATATCGAATGGATAAATTTTCAGTTTAGAAGTGGTTTTGCGTGGGGCAATATAATTAGAATGGTAGTTATTCATACTGTAGTTAGTGAATGATGATCACAAGTAAACATGTCACTTATCAATAGTTTGGTAGCCTTTAGCATTTGTTAAATACATCACGGGCAATAAATGTTTCATGATCGCTATTACACTTCGTAATTAAATTAAGTTTGGTTTTAATCTATATCTATTATTTTTATTTCCAGCCGAAACGAAAATAAATAACGCGAATAAGTGACAAAAATTGAGCCATTTCACGCTATGAACTGAGTAATAGTTTGTAATCATGAGGTCGTTCACAGTTCATTGTTCATAAAGACTTAGTTGCAGATGATCCAATCATAATATCCTATTTTTAATACAAAGTGATTGCCCAATTTATAATTATCTCTTTATTATAACTTGTTTTCTCTTACAGCTTGTGGACTTAAGTAATGAAAATCTACATAAATGTATGTATCTGAATTGACCACCTAAATTTAATATCCACAACTGGTAAGGAAAAAACTCTCTGCTACCAATTAATTTATTTTAGGTTTCTTCATGAAGCGTCCACACAAAATAATATTTATACAATCGTTCAACCCACAGCCCTGCCTTTTTGTTAATCCTTTTTTCAACTTAAATTTCACACAGTTATACGAAGTATGAGCAAATTAAATAGAAACAACCATTTATTTTCCTGTGCCACAGCAATTTGGGAAAATGGAACCAATTCCTCCCAGACTCTAACACGTGATGAATTATTTTTTCAGGTATACATTCTCATTCATCACACGTGAGGTATCAAACAACTCTATCCTGTCTCTCAGAGTTGATTAATTAGTCCCTTATCTGGGTGATATCAACAAGCAAGAACGTGACGCCCCACTTCATATAGATCTCGTATCACGACGTCCATAGGCGCTGCGGTCCGAAATCTACTGTGATAGGCCAGACATTCTTGTCATTTTCACGACACTGTTACTTTCTCACGACACTTTGCTGCCTTGTCGACAGCAAAAATGCGTCAGTGGTGTTCACAATCTGTCCTAAATTCTCCAGCAAAACTTGGTCACGGTTCTTGTTTTCATATGTTGATTTATTGTGGGTTGTGGTTATATATCATAGATAATGCTAATGTTACCATATTCGTTGTTAAATCCTTTTTCTTGTTATTATAGACATTTTTTATCTATGAGTTTGGTAAGACGAATAATATATCTCCAATGGGGGTAAATATGATTATTGTAATTATTGTTCCAAGTGAAAATATTTTGAACACTGTTCAATGAAACATTTTCATCAGCTTGTTCAGCACTCCCAACAACAGAAATAAAGTCAAGCTAGAGCAAACAACTGTTACGTTCTTTTTGTATTGATTTTATCATGAAATATTTTGATGTTACAATTAGAATTGCAATAAGCAGCATGCAAAAGGGAAGCCACATTAAAAAACTCTTCTTTACCGGTTTGTTGGGATGAAATAAATAGATTTTAGAAATTTGTTTTTATATTCCGTTTTGGAGCAAGGCATTTGATGGCAGACTCTCCTCGTTCTCACTTCAAGTGTGAACATTATTCGACTGCTTTGTTCGGGTCAATTGCCTGCCGAATACTTACTCAAAAAACTTACGACGCCTGATTTTTGTGAGTGGGCACATTAATGCACTAAAATTTAGGAACAAACGAGCTAGTCTAACGGAAAAAGAGAAGATTAATTCTGTGACAATTTTATCAATTCGGCATCTTAGCCGAATTCGGCGTCTTAGCCGGCGTCTTAGCCTTAGGTTCGCAAAACCATCATCAAGAAATAAACCGTGTATTTTTAGGGAAAAACTGTAGGAGCACTTCTTACTCTTTTCCTTCGCCAAAGTCCATGCAATTTATTTCGGCCTATTTCATAGATAAATATACATATTATGTTTCATTCTAAAACATGCAATTTAGCTTCAAGGAACAATGCCCGGTTGTACTAAGCTTTCAGCTTGAGAAAATGGTTCGCATTGGCGATGCCTCTTCAATATAAATGTTGATTATTTGTTGTATGTAGTCCATTAATCTTTATGTGTTTAAATAATAGTAATGGAATTCTTAAAGGCTTTAAAATTGTCTTTAGCTTGTTTTTCAACTGATTATTAGGCTCATTTATTAGGCCTAGAAATCCACCAAAAAAATTTCCTGTATTGAACCTACGCATCGATGACACAATGTAGCTTAATATTATTAGACACTCAAGAATGGACCCAAAAGAATCATTCCTGTTGCCAAATTCTATTCTATTTTACTCTCAAGTTTGAAGTATTGAATGCCAATAAAACACATGTTTGACGTATCACTTAAAATAAGTAGGGAAATAAAAAACAGGTATTGATTAAGAATTTACTTAGAGTTTATTACTCTGTCGTCAACGGTGAGATTAACTTGTAAAGCAACAAGATGACCCACTTTTGGTACCTCACCTATTATACACCAGAAAATGTGCAAGTAGGTCAACTAAACCTCGTCCTCGGTACTCTCATATCCCGAGAATAAATTTAACCTGGCCCTTGTATTTCTACGTAATAGATGAACGTAAGTTACACACCTACGTAGTAGGAATTTTAATAAACGTACATAACCATTCTTACACACTGGTTACATATTTATATCAGACGAGTAATGTAGGTGTGCATCATCAATTCCAGCGATAACAAAGAAAATCCTCAATTATGTTCACCTCGAGGTAATGCAGGGATTATGTCTTATTGAAGTATCATATATACCTAACAATAACATGACTCGCACTGAATGAAGTGTAAGTAGATAGTTAAAACGGTCATTATGTTGAAAGAAACATACTCAGACAATGCTTAAAATTTTCAGGCATGAACGATGCCCAAGAGGCGTCGTACAGTCGGTAACACTACAGGGGCCGTAAGCGAATGACTGGGGCTTATAGATCAATATTTTGGGCTCAACGTCCTCATGTACAAATATATTTGCGTCCGGCCAGCTGAGTGGTCAATATTTTAGGTTCTACGTACTCTTGAATCTACATAATAGGTAAACCCACACGTGAAAATTCACGTGTTTCTTACTGAACTAGTGTACCTGTGCCATCAAAAATGATGGTAAAAAATATTGTATTATAAATTAATATTTATAAATCTTTCTAGAGATAATCTTTCTCTCGTTCTTCTTTTTCGCTCTCAATTCAGTCTTTTTTCGTTCGAGTGGAGTTTCCATGCTTAAGCTTATTTCAAAGTTAACTTATTTATCTTGTGACTAATAAACACTTAGAATACAGTATTTTTGAGCCGCAATGAAAGTAGTTATAGCCATTCGTGTCATATCCTAGATACAGAAATTCAGCATTACTGAAAGCAACTGCGAGCTTGTGTATGTATATTGTAATATGCAATACCCCGCCGAACTCGGTGTCCACGATACGGACTCGAGTAGATAAGGCTCTGTATTTATATATTTATTTATTTAAATGTTTCGTGTCACTCTCTTAAGAATAGATAGGAAGAAATTATCACTGGCGGTCTTGGTTTCAGTTCACTGGTAAATTAATACACTCATTTTCGCTGTACAAGTTCACTATAATAAGTCACTTTCAAAAAAATTAGAGAGATTCAGAGCCTTATATACTCGAGTCCGTATCGTGAATACTGAGTTCGGCGGGGTATTGCATATTACAATATACATACACAAGCTCGCAGTTGCTTTCAGTAATGCTGAATTTCTGTATCTAGGATATGACACGAATGGCTATAACTACTTCTATTGCAGCTCAAAAATACTGTATTCTAAGTGTTTATTACTGTCATAAGAAAAATAAGTTACCTTTGAAATAAGCTTAAGCATGGAAACTCCACTCGAAAGAAAAAAAAGACTGAATCGAGAGCGAAAAAGAAGAGCGAGAGAAAGTTTAACTCAGGAGCAACAAGCTGTTGTAAGGCAACAGAGGCGGGATCAGTATGCAAGTAGTTCACAAGAACGACTAGAGGACATACGCTCAGTAGTAAAAATTGCCTAATTTAATTGACTTCATTATTTGCAATCATTTTTATGGCACGGGTACACTAGTTATTATACAGTGGAATAATGGGATTGGCTCAACGTCTCATGTTTATTGCACTCGTGTCAACATTCTGGGTCCAACGTCCGAATGGTGGCAACATTTTGGAGTCAACATTCTCTTGTAATACCATGTTAAATTCAACCTCATGTATCAACATTTGGAGTCCAACACACTCATGCGTCAATATTTTTGGGAAATCTGCAGTTCTCCCTTGCTCTCGACTCAGAGTATGGAAATGTTTTTCTTGCTGACCCATAGTTCAAAATTTAAATAATTACAATGCCAATGGGACTAATACAGCAACATTATCTATACAGGGTGTCCACAAAAATGTATCCACTGACCGATATATGTATATATGATACCGGAACCATAGAAAATTTAATTATAATTTATTTTTTTATTTTTTATACCTATAAAATGCAGCTTAATTAAACTTAAACTGTTGTATGGTTCTGGTATCATATATACATGTATCGGTCAGTGGATACATTTTTTGCGGACACCCTGTATATTTATACGATTGTAACTATGTATCTATGTGTGTCACACAAGTTACGGTATCTACGTATGCTACACCTTGATCATAAACCTCCACTCTTAAAGATTACAGGAAATTTGCTAATAAGGGCCAAACAGGAAATTCCACTATATAATAATTCACAGTTTGTTGCTTGTTTGGTCTGTCTTTCTCTCCCTTTCATAAGAAATTAGATAAAAGAAAATTCGGTACGGTATACATGTATTGTCAAGATTGTATTGTGGATACCAAAAGCACGTCCTTCAATGTGAAAACTCCTTCGCAAAGCTTGTTTCCACTGGCAAATCAAACGAAACAATTCAGTAAAAAACACGTGAATTTTAACGTGTGGGTCTGCTAGTTCAAAATAAAAATACATTCATATAGTTCTCGAAGTTTTCTATTTTATGTCTTCAAATTTTTACCGGTGTAACTCATAAAAGTCAACTTGAACGCGTAAGAGGCTAGTATACACAGAAGTAAAACGAACGAAAATAAATACAGTGCAAAACAATAAGTTCTGTGTACACTTGCCAGCATTTCTCTTTGCGAACATAAAATCCCACACAACATTCCATTATGACATTGGCAAATAACATTCAAGACCAGAATTTATACTGAACAATTGCATTTGAGAGCCAACAGTTCTCGATGGAATTCTATGCACTTGCAAAATGATTATTGAACTTCGAAGTGAAAAAGTAGAGTTCCAGAAAATCCTGAGATTTTCTTCAAGTAAATATCAGAAAAAACATGAAGAATTATATAGTTAAATTTTATTTTTTTTGACGATACATAGAGAATTTTGTTTCACCTTTGAATTACGTTATTGATTTATTGTCATCTGTTGCTCAAAGTCGCTACCAGACCAGCTGTAATATTGAATAACTCTTCATTTTTTTCATTAAAAATATTCACATTCAATACTTAGAACATCGTACAGTGTACTTCATTCAGTATGAGCCCTAGACTGCGACGAGGAAGAATCTCTGATGTGAAGACAAACTATGAAGTGAAGTAAAACAGTCAATGTTATACTCCACTGATTTCAAAATGAAATAAGTTTTCAATCCAAGGGAAACGATCATTATGACTATTTGTGTTTCTGCGGTATCGTTTGATACCAAAGAAAAATAATAAATCATAGTTTGTGCAACCAACTCACTTGCAAATTTCTGTTTGAAGGAATGAACCTTGCGCTTACAATCCCATTTTTCTAATAAGTGAAAGAAAAATCTATCGACAAAGAACGCACAGCTGAGTTATATTATAGATTTTTTCTGTAAGGTCTCAATGTTCACTTGACTCTTTATGCTTAATTCTAGCAGCTTGGACTTTTTCATTCCATGTTTTACAGCTGCACATGTGTCAGCTGCACGTGTTTCAGTTTCACGTGTGTCATTGATATAAGAGAAAAAATGTTCCTATTGACCTCGTCACATTTAATTCATACTACAGAATTTACACACCCTTTTCGTTACGAGGAAGTGGACAACTGAACCATCGCCACCACCATCGAGATCGACAGATCCCGACAGATTTAAGTCCTTCTTTGATAAGAAGTTTTCATCAATCGCTGAGGACCCACACAGCCCGCAGCCGTTTTCATGATGGCTCGAAAATTTACTTTTGAAGTAATTAAATTCTCTTTCTTATGCCATCCTGGGAGGGTACTGATTCAAAACATTCATGAGTACATATTTCTAGAACAAATGATGTCTTTAAAGTACTGTACATAACAGGCTCCGCAGACAAACTTAATTTAAAAATGCAAATTAAATTCTTTGGAATGGACGGGATATAGGTATGATATTTTCTGAAACATGGCCATCTCTCCTTGCAAACATCAAATGCTTTCATATCAGTAATATGAGAAAAGACCTTTTTGAAAACCTGAAAAAATTGTTTAATTACCAAATTCATATATTTTATTGTTATGTCGATTTCTTGGATCATAACATGGCTTGTTTTGTCATTAGCGCCTTTAGAAATGTTCATACTCTGAACCCACTGAAAAGTATGCTTGTTGGATGACACAACTCACTAATATCATAAAAATAGATAAGAGGCAGCAGAGTTTTGTTTTGTTTCGGAAGGAGTTCCGACCCGAAAAGTCTAAAAATTCTACTACTGTGAATAAAATAATTCTTAAAATATTCTCACTACGAGAGGTTGTTGCTCCATTTCTCCTAACTGGAAAAGCCTTAAGAGTGTTCATTATTGATGCTTTTAATGACACCACAAAAAATTCATTTGACTATTTCTAAAAAAATTATACGCTCAGCTAAAAGTAGAACGGTAATCATGCAAATGAAAAGTTTTCCTTGGTCATAAATTTTCGTGGATGCAGTATCTAGTTCCTCCAAAATTCCTCTTACATATCGAAAACTATAGAATTAAAAAAAGGAGCCAAATTTTTAGTAAATTGATCGCATGAAATTCTAGCTCACGTGTGACTTCAGGTTTTAAAAACTGCAAGATCATTCAGGAAGTTTGTCATTAGATCCTACGAAGATTTTTCCTCCGCGTCCGGTTTGGTATGAAAACCCCAAATAATATAAAACCGGTTGTATGTTGATTAATTTCTGTTACCGGTTCGTAATTTCATCAGGTTCGCTAGCACTAAACCCTCTTCTAACCAAAAATCCTTCAGCTATAACCTGAAGCATTACATGAAAACCTATTTCCAAATCTTGTTTTTAACTTTCGCTCAGAGTATTTTAAGCATATCACCCGTCTGACTAACAACACCACACAAAATTGGATTTAGAAACTAAACTTCCTCGTTGTAGCGATGCGTTGTGTAGGTCGTCAAGTGGCCGCTGGCTATAATGCCCTTACTGTCCATACACCGCCGGAAACCAACGTTTTTCAGCACTTTTTCTTTCTTACGCTGATTTTTTTACGTGACTTCCAACTTCACTGTGACATTACACTCACCATCCATCACTACATTACTCGCAACTAATGGGTAGAAGCACTGTTGGGTACATAATGCATTTAGCTCGCATTGTTTCCTTTTTGATCTTAAACCATCAATAATTTTTAGAAAAAATTTCATTCATTACTAGTTTTACGTTTTTTAGTGTCAAGTTTCCTAAAACTAATGAATTGTTTATTTCAGGTTTTATGCATTAGAGCAGAAAACATCTGGTGAAGTTTCGATGATGTGAATAAATTATGTCAGCCACTATAATTTAACAAAACATATTCGTCCCACCAATTAATATTTCGCAGTTTTTAGTTTCTTGTGTCCTCCTCATGTCTACTGCTGTTTTAAGCGAAGAAATAAAAGAATTCTGACTGCAACCAGCCATTTTATGCATCAGAAACTTGTCGGCCATTTTCGATTTTTTCTAGCAGATCCTCAGACTCAATAAGGTTCAGCATTCATAAATAAGCCTGTGGCTCCCATTAGTTTATAGAATCATCATCCTGAATGCAGCTATAATCATGCATGTCATACTCCGTTTTCTTTTATATTACCATATACAAGATAAATTCCAGGTGTAGAAAAAATTAACATGGTAATTATCTCAGACAGCCATTTTATACCATGGCTGGTCATCGTTGGCTCTTTTTGGGTTCGAGCTGCTCTCTATTTTACGCACACACCTCACTGGCAGCGTTTCCATTGCTTATGTACACAGATGTCCGTTGGCCAGAGTTAGTATGAAGAACACCTGCATGAACGTCTCCCCCTCACACCTGCTCCTCATTAAAATCTGTGTCTGTGTGAGATATTCCACAGCGCGGTAGAGTCAGCAGCTGCCCTCGCGTCTCAAACGCTCCTAACTTTTCCATCGTACGAGTCAGTCGCCTGGAAATTTTCAGTTTTACTTCAGCTCTTGTGTTGAAATGAAGCCTGCTAGTCAGTGTCGAGAATTTGATCGTAACTAAACTTTTTGCCGGACGTACAAGTGACGACGTACTTTCAGCGTTACTGTTTAATGAGGCGTGGCATTGTGATCCAAGTTGTTCGTCAGCCTCGATGCCATAAAAAGTTTTGTTACAAGAAAGATGTGGTGCCCACTGGATCCCAATCACAACTGATCGCTTGAGCAGACTTTGCTCGCATCTGTAGAAGGTGTGTGCCATATCGGCAAGTGTTGTGATTTAAAAACAGGTGCTGCGAAGGAGTCAAGTGTTTAGGATAATATAATTTGAAACAGATGCTGCTCTTCATCTGACACTTGTACAACCACCACACACCGTGTGCTATGTCACTCCAGCAAAATTTTTAAAGCCTTCCCACCTGTTCAAAGGCATGCATGCTAGTCCGTGATCTTATTGCAAGATCATTTGATTGTCAAAAAGTTCAAATCCCTAAGAAAATATTTTTTGAGTTGCGTTCAGAAACAAAAGTTTGCATTAACTACAGGATTTCCCGTTAACATCGGACTTCAGTTCTCATTTTGTAACCATATATTTTAAATTAATTTTGCAATGGGTTGTTTAATTATAATAGCAAATGTTGCCCTTAAGCCTCACTCAATGGTATAGCATTGAAGGTTGAGCATATGTGGTCGTTCAATTTAAAAGTTCCGAGTATATTTCTTTTGGTATAAAAATGACCACTTGCGCACTCACATGAAGTTCATATGTATTAAAAAGACAAAATTATAAATAAAAATATTACCGTTGCTAAAAATCTTTGGATAAAAAATAAATACTCCTGCAAATCGCAACATTTAAATGAAAATAAAAAGATTTACTCGTATTGCCGACAAAATTTGACGTGAAGATGACATTTTCTCAAAACGGACTTTCGTCAAAATACATTAATGATAATTTCGTCCGTCGTAGGTTAAAACACTAAGAATAATCTTAAATCATAGGAAATAAGTGATTGTGGATTCCTGTCACTTCTTGTTGAATGATGGGGCATTTTTTGACACAAAAATCATATTTCTTCGTAGCTTGATTTTCAAGTGGATTAACCTCACTACCATCATCATATACAATTCTATATTTATTGTGGAAAATAACTTTGCTTTGCGACATTTAAGTTGTCAGGAACTTTTCTGTTTTCGTTCTAATAATGGTCTCCAGTTACTGTTCATTTTTACGGTCGTTGATTCACGATTATGAGTTTTTTTCAGTTATTATTTGCTATTTGTGCTCGTTTCAGTTTGTTCAGTATTGAAGACTCTTTAAAAAGGCTTGTTAATAGCAGGACTGCCTAAAAATGCTCATTAATAGCAAGATTATCCGAAAAGGTTCGTTAATAGCAAGACTTTTTAAAAAATCATATTAATAGCACGACTATTTGAAAAGACTCATTAATAGCAAGACTTTATGAGAAAGATCATTAATAGCAAGACTATGTATTTGAAAAATTTCGTTAGTTACAAGATATCGGATCAGCTAAAGCAAATTTTTGATAAACAAAACATAATTTTCCCCGTACACTAATTTAGTATTTAATTCAAACGGTAATCGTGATGGAAAACGTCGCAATAATCCTAATGAACACAATCTACTTTATGGTTGCAGTCAATATTCAACCTTCACACTTTTTTCAAATGTAATTCAATTAGTCTATGATCATTTTATAAATGCATGTACGGTTAATTTTAGATAATTTCCTTTCAATTTCTTGAGATATGATCACAAGTATAATTTTTTTAGGAAATTATTTTGGAAACTATCAATGTTGATAAGATTTGACATTGTTTTAGTCTCTGTAATACAACTATGAATTTATATTATTGATAATCCATTGACACCCAAGAGAAATACCTATTTTCAAGTGTAATGTTTTCTAAAATTTATAACGAAAATAATTTACTGAGATTTCGGGAATCGATTCCCCTCCAACACTCCTGTAACTTTGTAGCCAGAAAAATATTAGGAAATACGAGAGTTTACTAGAAACATAATAAATGCAAATGTCTTACTTTCTTTAGGCATGTCCATGCATTCACACACTTTCAGATTGCAGCATTTATGAAAAACACGTAACGGGACTCGTACACACTTAATACACAAAGGTAATTTTGCACTAAACACTCCCATCGTCAACATTATTGTACGCAGATTTTTCCATACCGTTCTATGGAAAGCAAGTCTTTCTCTTTTCATGCATTTTGGTACCCGACAAGCAGTGCAGGATGTGACGTCACAAAGGCGTCGTATTCATATCAGCCCTTCCTGCAAACCGTCGTTTGTCGTCGTCCATGTCCTGCGTTCCTTCGAGAATTGCAACTTCCAGTCATTCCAACGTGTTCAATGTCATTCCAAAGTGCTCGATAACGTCATTCCAACGTGCTCGATAACGTCATTCCAACGTGCTCGATAACGTCATTCCAACGTGCTCGATAACGTCATTCCAACGTGCTCGATAACGTCATTCCAACGTGCTCGATAACGTCATTCCAACGAGCTCGATAACGTCATTCCAACGTGCTCGATAACGTCATTCCAACGTGCTCGATAACGTCATAGCGAAAGTTGCTTTTAGTCCAAGAGTTGTTTTACAGAGCCGTGGTCATTCTTTAACTCTGCCCGATACTCTTTACAAGAGCAGTTTTTTCAAAAGTTAGCTAGCGTTGCAAAACCTTTTAGCTAGCCCCGTTGAAAGCCATGTCTTCAACGATTGACTTGTATATAAACGCACTAGTTTAGCCACGCAGTTTGAGAGATTTTCAAAGTTTGTAAGTAAATCATTGCAAAATATCTATCGAAGGTATTTCACAAATAATAATATAAAGACAGAACGCAAGGAACATTGATCGAGAGAGAAAATAAATATTTTAATTAATGATGAAAATAAACATTTGATATTCTCATTAGTATTTTTGGTTGTACTTGGCAGTCAGTTTAAGTATTTTGCACATATTTAGATCTGAAGTAAGTTGTCTCAAAATCCCATAATTCAAAGGCGATGAAAATCTTTTACAGCTTAACGCTGTGGACCTGCTTGAAAATTCAAGCCTAAATGTCTTATGCATTTCAAATTTAATTTTTTAATCAATTGAAATATGTGTAGGGATTTCAATGCATCCACACGTGGCTTGAATACAGAGATCTTTCCTACTGTTCTCTCCCGCTCCCCGTCTCTTTCTCTTTCTCTCTCTCTCTCTTCCTCGATCTCTCACTCAAAACTAGAGCCTCTACCTACATTTAGCTGTATGGGTTTTGATGGAGCATATTTTGAGGCCGACTTTTATCTTAAATAAATAGTCATTTATGTTCCTATCTGAACACCTTTCCTGTCAATCAAAAGTTTTTTCAATTATAGCATTCTTCGCTTTTAAAATATTTTCCTTTCTGACGAACCTCCTCATGGCTGTGGAACTCGTGAAGTGAAAGTATTGATAAAATTGGCTTCGTTTTCATATACTGGTGCATAGGCTTGGCTCCTGAAATTATTTTACACTTGTGTGACTTTTGATTGAAATTAGTTTGTATGAGCAGATTCAAATTAGTCTTTAATAAAGTCTGTATTCGCTGAAAACTTTGCTTTCATGCTTCAATAATATACCCAACAATGACCAATAATTATATCATGCACACAGATTAATTGATAATTATTATGTTGTATATGAAAAATAACTATTATGATGCAATTGTAATCTCTCTTTGTTCATAGTTGCTTCTATAATTAACATTTAATTTGCTGATTTCTCAGCAAAAAACATCCCTAAAATGTTCACATCTGTGCTACAAGGACCACATTCTCATGTAGCAAAAATGAAAAGTAAACGATCCCATGTATCAAACAAATGAACAATACCCCGTTATTCCTTTCTTTCAGAATTTCAGAGATACTTTTCATGTAGACATTTTTTGTTCCTAGATTAACTGACACTAACTAGCCTTGAGAACTGTTAACAAGTTTTCAAAGTTGTATGTTTATTTTCTATATGGCAGCTAGTGAGTACTTAGAATACCATTGTACGTTGTCCTGAGTGACGAAAGTTCTTTACGTATTCCTACTATTAGCATGATGATTTTTGCACCAATTTCATGTATTCTTTATCACTTGTAGTGTCCACTTCTGAGCTTCCAGGTCTGTTGATGTGTTGTATGTGTGCCTTTATAAATTAAATAGGATATTTGCGGGCCTAAATTATCATTATCTGAAGCTTGCGCATAATAGGAGGATTAAATGAAAAGCCAACCGCATAACCAAACACTTTTCATGGCAAGCGTTTCATAATACAAAAATATTACAGAAATTTCAGTGCTGATACTTAACATAAGAATAGTCAAACTTGAAATATGCCGGAAGTGAACAGAGAGACACATACATCTGTGAATATAACCTAGAGCCTCATTTCCTTACAGTCATGAATACAACCCGATGTTCATTCACACACACATACACAATCACACAGACACACAGAAAAACCTCCCTACCTATTAACAGTAAAGTTCTTTATTTATTAACAATACAACTTTTCATTTATTAAGAGTAAAACCGTTTATCTATTGACAGTAAAACTCTCATCTAATAATTTTGTATCATTTTAAGGAAACGAATTGCGCAGGATGTTTGCTCATACACCCAACTCATTAATATTTAAGTCCATCATCTGCTTATGCTATTTTAAAATGGGAGTCGACTTGCTTTAGGTTCAAAAAAAGAAATTCAATGTGGGTGAACATATGGTTAAATATTTTTGTGAGTTCAAACACATTATGACTTTCTATTATAGTATGAATTTTCGAAGAGCAAATGGATGGCACAAACTGTACTATACATTACATAAGTGTCTCGTCGTAATCCATTTAATATTAAATGAAGCGACTTGAATGTCCAAATGAATCAATGAGGAAATAACAATGCAATTTTTCACAAAATAATGCAATTTTATGCAGGAATTTTTTGGTCAATAATTTACTACGTATTGCCAGCAAAAACCTGGGCAGTGCACCCTCAAAGCACCTCCAGAGTAGTGATAGAAGCCTGAGGGCAAGTAAAAGATCAAGCGACTTCGCATTGCTCGATGCTCTTCAGAATCAATCATGATCAACGTAAAATCCATCAGTTCAGGCCTAATACTGGCGTGCCCACAGAATTATGCGCATAGCAGTTCAATTAAAACAAAATTAAGACTGGGATTGTACTTCAAATTTGTTTAGAATTATTGTACATGACTCAATTTCTGTTGAAAATTTCATCAATATCGTGTTGATCTGAGTTATTGTACTGATATCGTTCGTACGTTTAGGCTGCTTGTTCGTACTTAAGCAGTTTTTAACATAGAAAGGAAAGGCCAATGTGAAAAAAGGTCAACTCAGGGAAAATCAAAGAATCATTGAGAACTAAAGAGAATATCAGGCTTTTAAATTACTTCTACTGCACTTTTATAAAGAAACATTTAACAAACAGTAATCTATAAACCTTGACTTACAGGAGTCAAGTTAACAAAAGTTTGATCATTTTTGAGTTTTACGAAATACACACTGATGTGCCCGCGTGTAAAACTGTATTGGTTTTAATATATCAGCATCCGTTGTAAACAGAAGTGAACTATGATTTATTGGAACTCAATCGACTGGGTTTGAAGTGAAGGAAAAATAATCTCTTTTATTTTGAATAAACACTCATCCTCAGGGTAACTTCAGAGAGTGCTTACGAAAAGCAGTGTAAACTTTAAGTCCTTTATATATTTGCACTTTTTTTTCTTAAATTTCCTTGCCATCATATACGAACCGTCCATGAATTCCCCTGAGAAAATATTCAAACATGGTGACATGGTGAAGCATGGCGTAGCCACTGACACCGTTTTTAACCTGTTCATGGTCACCGCTCACTCAACAATAATTGAACGCTAAACTAATTGAACGAATTGAACTAATAATTCACTCGCTAATTGAACTAATAAACATTATAACATCATATGATGTAACCGCTGCTGTGGTACCGTCGCGCATCTACATCATATGGTGTAAGTTACCGTCAGAATGCAACTCGTACAAACATCATATGATGTAAATAACGTTTAACAGGTTAATAGATTTTTTCGCTAGAGAGTTTGCTGCAGTTTGCAAGTTAAATTATATGAGGGAAAATTTTACGGTATGAAAAAATGTTAAAGGTAATCTTTAAATTTGCATAGGCTTGATGAAATGAGGGTATTTCACTGGTTTGTAAGCCTACTCTGAAGTTCCGTACAGCAGTATGTACTTTCAAAGCATTATTGACAGAATTGCTCCATTCTGAGACGGAAGCTTTTACACGCGTGCTCGCTTTCATACACCTTCTTATTCAGAGCCTTTCATGTGCTAAAAAAAATTATTGCTTGTTTGTGAGAGGGATCAACATAATTGCAAAATCTATTCCAATTCTACTAATCTTCAATTTTTTAAGTCATATATCTTTTCACTACAAACAATTTTCGCAAAAATTCAGATTGATTATACTTCTTTTTGAAATTCAAATACTACAGGGTGCAGCAACATAATTTACTTTTTTGAAAGAAACTTCCTCTGAAAAAGGAAGGTATGTTAAAATTTTTTATGGTGTAAAGTTAAGTTTTCTATATCTATATCATATACAGACGGTTGTAACAATCTACATATTTGTTGAAAGGGTTACTCATTACAAGACAATAGAATAAGTCAATAGAAACGAGTCATTTGGCCCATTCTTGGGCTGCTACCCAAGGCCCCTGTCGTCTAAAGTAAAGGCATCAATCACGCACGCCAATTGAGTCACGCACACGTTCACTCACGTACTAGCATTTCAGTCGCATACGTGCATTACAATCATACACTGGCCGCAAGAGTTAGGAATATAGAATAAGTATGTCATAATGCTGGAGAGTTCCTAATCCAATATTTGTCGAGACGATTTTTGAATGTGTTCACAGAGCCAGCAGAAACGATGTTTTCGAGCAGCTGGTTCCAAGTTGCGGCAATTTTGTTGGAGTGACCATAGATGTTTTTTACACATGTTCAATCTTACATCTATATTTCATGTGACTTCCTTACTACCCATGTGCAGCATGCCCAGACTGGATCGGAGAGGAGTACAAAACATCAACACGTCGTCTGGACGTTACTACCATTCTGACAACCGAGAAATGACAGACGCCGCCCTCGACTGCAGTACCAGTAAGCCTACCACAGCGTTGCCAGACGCAAAGCTCGGCGGATCCCTCAAGCAGTCCAACACCATAAAAGTCTTACAAATCAATCCAAAACGCATCCTCACCGGTGTAAGAGCATCTTTACCTAATAAACTGGCAAAAATATCTGAAGGGGGTTCTGGAAGCATAGAAAATGAATGCAAAATACAGGTGAAATCAGCAAATGAGTTAAAAAACAATAGTTCGACGAAATCAAGTGTCTTTCAAGTAGAAAAAAGCAATTCGAACTCTGTTAATTATGAAAAAGTAGTGAAAATAACACAAGCTAAGTTACTTATTGGAGACAAATCTACATCGTCTAGTGTAATAAAACGACCTACAGGTGTTAACAAGCATTTAGATGGCTTCCCGAAAAGACTTTCATCTCATGGCACAATCGGAATCAAGAAAGAAACTGGCAGCCCTATCACCAGCAATCCTATAAAAGTCATCAGAGCTGTGAGTAACGCCGGCAAAGAAGTAGTCAGTTCAATTGATCCAACGTTTCAAGGGAAATTGGGTTCCAGTGAAGCGGAAGATAAAAATAACCAATTCCTAAATTCTCTTGTGCAAACAAACAGCCCCTTAAATACGTCAGGGCTTTCCAAGAAAGCCATCTTGAAGAATGACAGGCCATCATCTGAGTCTGCATCTTCCAGAATGATGCCAGCGTCACCAACGACTTCGGTAATCACTCACTATGCTACTTTTCAACAAGACACTCCTCTTTCTGGACAATCTATTCCCCTGCACCTATCACCCTCTCCATCTGATTCTAGTTCTAAAACTCCTGTAGCAGATTTCAAAGGGTTTAAAACATGTAATGTTTTTATGGGTGCGCCAAGTGCAACTGAAGTTTCTTTCAGTAACATATCATCATTCATCCATCGTGAGGCGTCATCCACCGAAAGTAATGAAGCCAACAGCTCTCTTGCAGTCTCACCACAGATAGTTCCTGTTGACTACAGCAGTCTAACAGCAAGATCCGATACATCCGATAATAGATCTTCTACAAACGGCCAACTCGAAACCAGCGTAAGTTCGACAACAAGTACTATGACATCGACGTTAACAAATGGTCAATTGGGAATAAAAATTGGAGACTATGAAGCTAATGTTACCATCGGAGACGGAAATTGTGAGCTTGGTTCTCTCTCAGAAGTAGCTTCGGTTGAAATGTCGGGATCTAACGATGATGCATCAGCCAAGCTCCCAAGTATCGAATCGGCGTTTAGTAGAGTCGCAGAGTCCTTCAGATATCCGAAAGATCCCTCACCATCATACGCAACTCTAAAGTAAGATTTTTTGTTGTAACCCCTACCATTACCATCAGTTCATATTGTGATGATGAAATATCAGACGAATATATCATTCAATAGTTCATTGAAAAATAATTAAAAATCCCCTTGATTAACTTTTCACTAAGTGAAATATTGTTTCACATTGTTGCTACTCCTTTCTTCATATCCTATCAATGAATAAAAAAATAACACCACATTTTTTATTTTGTTCTCCAGTTAAATGATAAATTTCATTTTTCGTTGCAGGCCTTTAGCAATAAGTACACCCCAACATTACATTTCGTACTCCGACGATGGACATAGAGATCGCAGTGAGGCTGTTCAACCACACTTACGCTCGGCTACATCAACCATGGACCACCACAATCAAAGTTACGCCGGCTCCAACGGTGGGAGTGAGAGCAGCAGTATGCTCTATAACTTTGCAGGAGCAGAAATGGGTATCTCTGGAGGACTTATCGTTCGAAATGAAAATGAACTAGCGTACCAAGTCCCACCGTTCCCAGTCCATGAAGGCTACTATGCTAGGTAAGAGGGGAAAACAGTAAGTTTTATTATGTTTCTTTTAGGGCAGTTTCACATGCGCACAAGTACAGTTCCTTAACATAGTATAAAAATTATGAGAAATGGAGATTACTGTTGTTAATATGAAAGGGACTTTTAAAATGGTTTATAAGATAACTTTTTCCTTGAGTTTCAGGTATACAAAAAATAAAATCTTTCTCATATGTAAACATCTTTTATTGCTACACTGATATTCTATTTCAATGTAGAAATGATCTCTGCATATATGCATAATTATTATGCGATGAACGTTGACTAAAACTGCAAAATCAAATTTTAATACTTCGAAATTAAAGCTGAAAAAAGTTAATTTTGAACAGACATTGATACAACGTACGTTAAGATCAAAGTGATTTCAAGTGCAAGATAACAACAATACCATCAACAATGAAGTTTTATAAAAATCTTCCAACTATATTTTACCTGCTTCTGTTTTTCCCTTGTTTAGTTACTTAAGCAACTCCCATAATAAAGTGAACTTACTTTGCTCAGATTCCCAATGGAAATTAACAATCAGAACTACTCGAGCGCGTACTCTCCTTCAACGTTCACGCTAAGTGCAGCTTACTCTGAACCTCAGCCTACTCAGCAAGCAATGTCCGCTTTCATTTCAAAACACGGGTCCAGTTCCATGGTGACGCGTCGAGCTGCTGCTACTTCATTCCAAACATCAATTCCAGCAAGCATTTCCAGTTCTGCGTCCACGTCAACAGCTCAGTCTGTAGCTACGTCATCTGCGGGCTCTTGGGGCAGGAAAACTAGTGGGAAAAGTGGACTAGGGTCACGAGGAGGCAAAGGCAAAAGTGCTAAAGTTCAAGAAAAACTCTCTCGTGACGGTAAGAAATGTTTCATTCGACTTATTTAGTTTTCGTGCTCTACGTATTTAGCAATCAAATATTTTCTACCTAAGAGGAAAAAATAAGACTCTAGGAAAGAAACAGAGAATTATTGTTTGTATAAACAAATGTCAGAACTATTCGGCTACTCGATAGGGCTAGTGGTTGATTAATTTGTCGATGTATCAAGATAATATTCATTAAAACCCCATTTTTAGGATAATTCGTAGGTGTACCACAATACGTACTCGGTGAACCCCATTTGAATGAAAATTCATAGGTGTATCACGGAAAATAGTCATTGAAACCCCATTTGTAGGAAAATTCTTAGGTGTATCCCGGTATATAGTCAGTGAACCCCATTTTTAGGAAAATTCTTAGGTGTATCACGGTATATAGTCAGTGAACCCCATTTGTATGAAAATTCATAGTTGTATCACGGTATATAGTCAGTGAAACTCCATTTGTAGGAAAATTCTTAGGTGTATCACGGTATATAGTCAGTGAACCCCATTTGTAGGAAAATTCTTAGGTGTATCACGGTATATAGTCAGTGAACCACATTTGTAGGAAAATTCTTAGGTGTATCACGGTATATACTCAGTGAACCCCATTTTTAGGAAAATTCTTAGGTGTATCACGGTATGTACTCGGTGAACCATATTTTTCCTTCTCAGCAGAGTACAAGAAGTCTGCATGCGACAGAGAACGAACTAGAATGCGCGACATGAACTACGCCTACGATCAACTCAGGGACAAACTTCCAGTCTTCCGGCCACCAGGCAAGAAGCCTCCAAAAATGGATAGTCTTAGGTAAGTGTCTGAGCCTGTGCAGAAACTTTAACTTTAAATCCATCCAGTAACACCAATTCAATAATATTCCAATTACGAATTCTGTTTTATGACATTCTAAGTCCTATCTAGATGGTGTTGAGGACTTTTCTGTGAAAATTCTCTTTAACAACAGTAATCCTAATGCACTATTGAACGCAGGAATTTATTAGTTGACGGACTATTATATACATTTGCCTTGGTACAGGTCGAAGACAACCAAGATTTCATATAATTCTCTTTTAACAATCATTCAGAATTGTAGCGTGCAGGAATCTGGTAATACTACAAGGTAAAACCTTAGCATAGTTCTGACTACTAGTACGAAACAACCGAAATATTACAATCAGCAATATTTGAGCAGTACTGTCTGAAAATTATGTGTAATTTAGAGAAAAATGCTGTAAAAAATTCTTTGATTTGGAATTAAACCAGGGGTATTAGCTGACGAAATTAGGTGTGGAAAATGAGGAAAGGTTGGAACTGCAGGACTTTGCCCTCACGAAGTTTAGAAAATGTCAGTATGTATAGTACATTTAAACTAGTAAATAAATACGTGAAGTGTTAAGAAAAACGTCAGGCATAAAACAACCATTTATCTTTTACACTTTTATTTTAACGCTTCAATAATAATTAATCTATCACCTTGAATTATCTAAAAAACATTGATGTCAGTGGGACTTATTATATAGTAAGTTCACATTCAACCGAGATGACATCTTTTAACTTGTAATGAACTGAATCTTTATTGAAATGACTTCTCTTAACCAAACCATAGAATGACTCTTAACTAAAATGCAGTTTCTTAGCTCTACCAGAATTAATCGTAACAGAAATTACAAGTTTTATCCCCAATTGGCAGGAACTTTAACAAAGATGACATCTTTCAACTTCACAATAGAAGAATCTTAACCAAAATACTAGACCTTATTCCCACGATCGAATGTATCTCAACTAGATGGCCTCTTTTAAGCCCATGCATGTGAATGGGTAAAACAAGGGACACTTGTGTAAATGAAATCTGTTTGAAAAGGAACTGGAATAAGTTGAGCCTCAAATGCCACTCCAACATTAGCTCTTCGTTGGAAAATTGTATTGTATCGTATTTTATTTTATTACATGAATCTTAAGCAGTATCTATGGAATTTATTTTTTGTGGTCCAATAATCAACAACGGTTAGGAAACTTCGCTCTGATATTAGGGAGAGGATGTCAAAGGCATAGAAAGCTACACATTATTTGAATGCATTTAAATACGCGTATAGTCTGGGTAGGAGTATCGTATTTTGTAACGTGAAGCGAACAGAAATGTAACAACTGGCAATGTAAAAAGTAGAAATATTTCAGCCAACATTAGAATGACTGATTTAGTGTAACAAAGATTGACTATCAATGCTTGCAAATGCAGTCATATCTTCAAGAAACTTAGCGTCAATATCAAATACTCAGAAGTAATAATTTTTAATGCAAATCAATTTTTTTTCTTTTTCAGTGGACGTGATAGATTTCCTTCAAAACTGGAAACATTGAGGTGAGTTTATTTTGCTCTTCTGATGGCTAATATGCTAAATTTAAGTTCATCCTTGCTAAACCGTAAGCTTCAATAGTGACTAGGTCATTGTATTCTATGCTTTCTATTCCGAAAGTGATGAGTAAAAACACCGTAGTGTTACTAGATTTAATGCACTGACAAAATTTTCCTTTATTATATTCGGGACAATATAGGCATATCAATATCTCCAGTGCAGGAACATGTAATAACATGTTTTTCTTGACATTTTTATGAGGTTGAAATCCAAAAATGATTCCTCGTATCGTCCTAGGAATGTGGCTGCCTGGTTAGTATAAGTCTATTTTAAGCACATCGGCATCAAAGATTTCAGAAAACTTGGTGGCTGTCGTCTGCATTAACACGTTGACTCCGAAGTGGTACGTATGTGTACCACTTAGGTTAGGTTCTGTTATTTTTTCAGATCCTTCTAGTGACTATGCGTACAAAGTGAAGTTTTATACCAATCAGGCAATCGGAGTAACGTGTTAACTGAAATTCATTTATGAAAAGAAGGCTTCGCTGGACAGTGAGAGACTTGGAATAAAAACAGAAGTTCGAGTCATGACGTATATTCAGGATAACAGATATCTTTATTTGTAAAAATAATTAGCTTCGCTTCACCAGAAGATGACTTTCTTTTTCGGGGAACTATTTTAATTGTCAAATTACATTTTCTATCGCGAAATTAACCCTTAACTTAGGTCAAGTTGATCCTGAAAAAGGCGATTTATGAAGTTAGGGTATTGATGAAAAAGTTTACACCAATATTTCTTTCAATACTTTTTCAGTCAACAATTAACACCTAAAAATATACACTGGACTAAAAAAGTACAGGATTGAGAGTTTTTTTAGACTTAATTTACGTAATTGGCGTTTTTTTAGGAAGTGCCGTGCAACAGCATTTTGAATTGGTTTCAAGTCCACCTAGTCCATTCTAAAAATAAACAATTTCAAAAAGCGTCGCTTAACCAAAAAGATCAAGTTAATTTTTTGGCTTCGGTTTTCGTTTTTGATTTCTCAAACTTGTAAGGTAATGAAAAAAATGTTGGAAAACAAGTTATTTAATCAAGGAATAATTTCTTTGAAATTGTAAGATTTTTCATGTTCATTCACGATGCTAAAATCATACATTTTTGTTTTTAAACTATCAAAAACTTTAATGCTAACAGTACATTTGACTAACATCTCAACATTAAAGTTTGTCTCCAACTTCTTTACGTGAAATATGGAGAGAAAATTCCATTTAAAAGAAAAGATAGAAAATTGGATGTGTGAAAGAGGTTACTAGAAGTTTATGGTGAACATCAACAACTTCAGTTCACCATGTTTCTCTAGCTAATTATTAATTGAAAAGTAAATTCTTTTACAAAATGAACTTTGTAAAACTTTACAAACGAACTTATAATATAAATGCTTCATTAAAAGTTCCCAAATAGTAACGAAAACGTTAGATTTAGTTATTTTCTCGGATTACTTCATAAGAAGAAAATTGTGTTTACGAAGATGGTTTTTTGAATACTGTGGAAGCTAATTCATGAAGGGAGGCGTTATTGCAAAGTTAAGCATGCTTGTCAAAGTTGAATTACCGTAAACTTTTCGAGATGACCAACGGAAAGAAGGACATGACGCACGCTCAGTAGGTGTGCACAGATGTGGAGAACACCTGTGAAGTCCGCCCCTGTTCTGGGGAAGGGGGTTCTTGGGGTGAAATTGAAACCTACGCTCCACTCTTCGTGTGGTGCTCTCTAATTACACGAGGTCAACTTACTTTGACAAGCAGACAAAATTTTCGTGATGTGGACGAACATATATCATCGCAGTCAAAGTTCACTCTTGATTGTTCGTAAAATTAGATGAAAAGACTTCATGGAACTGTAAATATGTCTCTACTAAATTATTAATGGACCGTAGCATATTCTTTTTACCTGCCATCTATTATCTTAAGTTTTCATTATTGTGAAAGTCAATAACTTGGTTTGAAATCTGCAGAGCAATCAATCACTTCTACAACTTTCATGGCCCACTGTGAAAGATTCATAGAAAAATCATCGGATAATTGCCCAAGTCAACTTTGTGTAAAAGCGAACCGCTGCTCCCATTGGGGTTCATTCACTGCAGTACCGCGGTGTAAATATCATATAAGAAATCTTCTCTGTACTTTTCCTATCTCTATTTTAAGAGAAATAAAACAATTCTTGCCGCTTCGAATGCGTGAACTGGAGGGTAAATTTTCACATAAAGTTAAATATTCACAATGGATCCCATCGTCAGTGTGTCTCAAAATAAATAGTAAAACGTGACCAACAACAAGCAATGAAACCGCCGTGCAGCTAAACTGGGAAACAAACACTGGCTCATTTAAGGGGAAAAATATTATTTATGTGTAATTAAGAGTAGAAGGACGCTGTTCCTTGTAAACGATGAGTTTGGGTTAGATTTTCCTGGCCAAAATTCAGTCGGAAATTTTATAATCATTTCTGTAAATTATTGAATTTAAAACCTTGAATTTTTTAAGTATGCCTGATGCGTCTCATAGTTTCTATTGACTTCAACTGATGTACAACTTCTTACGATGTAACTTTGTAGTGCAAATACTCCTTACTGGATGATTAAAATACCTTTCTTAAATCATATGATCAGTACTTACGTACTTTGATATTCGGCTTACATAGCAAAATTCGTTAACACAAGATCTACATACGCCACAGAAAGAAGGCTATCGTTGGAAGTAAAAATGAATCAGCATTAAGGAGGTTAAGAATGTAGCAATAAAATAATAATGTAAAAAAGCATCATCATGTTAGAGATTCCAGAATGTTCCTCTGTTAGGCCAACGTCGTTATGAATATATGTATATACCAGTAATTTGTTCTCTAGCACTTGTATTCATTTAAGCAAGCCCCGTTAGTATTATTTTCAGTTACTCGCTTATTCATGTCGAGTATTCATCTCGTTTCATGTCGGTTTTATAAAGAACTGATTCGCAAAACTTACACTAGTAAAGAGGAACGAAAGTCTTCAATAATTTTCAAAGAGACTTGGTTATTCTTATTTTTCGACCACGGAGTACGCAAGCATCCAAGTGAGTGTGAGTCCCATACAATGTAAATGGGTGCTCCCGCCGGGATGCAGAGTAATAGGTAATTTTGTAGTTTCCATCTCATTTTGAAAATAATCGAGTATAATATGTCTTAGAAAGCCTTTTTTCATCCTCATCGCGAAATTTTCGGTTGCTTTTCGAATTCGTTTTACTGGTTTTAGAATCTTTCTTCTTCCCATGAGATCCTGTTTGCTTAAACGAACATTTCGAGCTTTTTTATCGAGTCCGTTCTACTAACAATGAACTTTGCCAGTTTCGTTATTTTTTCTGAGCTATTTTTATAATAGTTCGTTCTTCAAAAAACTGACGACTGGTGGAACTAATAAGCATGTAATTTTCGCTCAAAATGCCATTGTTTGTTATCCATTAGTGCCAACAAAGAATTTAGACTACTTGCTTAAGCATTTTACGGTAAGACGACGTGTATGTTATGTTGTGGAGTCAGTGCGATTTTCCCAGTATTATGAGCCGAATTTTGTGGCCTCTCTCACTTTTTAACTGAAATTCCTTTGTACCTAACGATGTATTGCAGTGAAAAGAGTGCATTGCAGGAGTACGGGTGGGTATCTCTGTCTGTACAAGGCGTGAATTGATAACAGAAATTTACCTTTCAATTTTCACATTATTTACAATTCATTTAGAGTTTCAATACCATTCAATGTAGTCGTAGAAAGTATCATATTCTTCAAAGCTTACGGATTCAATAACGTAGCAATTATATTACTATTTTCTGATGAGTTCCTCTGTAGCAAACGAAGAGTTTCGTTGATAGGACGCATGCGAAATCTGAATTAAAACTGAATACCATTTAACTGAAGTGGTTTTGACGCAGGGAAATGATTGAAACGCTTGTTGAAAATAACATCAGAGGACTTATTAAACTATCGAAAAATATAAGTCCATGATAAATTATGCTGGCAGTAGCTACAACTGGGGACTTGTTGGACGACAGTACAGTGCCTCGCAGCCAGTGATGAATTGTAACCTAGATCTCTTTCATTTGTAAAACACACACAAAAAACAGGAAATTTTAGTGAATGTCGTTTTGTTTCACTATCTAAAAAAAGCATCTAAGAGGATAAACTCGTTTTGGCTAACAAATTTGTCGTGTCTATTATTACTTGCAAGTTTACGTAAGAGAAAAGCAATATTTTTAAAAGGTGGGACAAACATTTGTATGTTTTTAACTGAACTTTTGATTTGTTGAATCTTAAGAGAAATATTAAAGCTAAAATTTGACGCGTGGATAACCGTTAAACGCGCACCTAAATTTATTCTTCAATGAGTCTCCAACGAAAAACTTGTTTGTGTAAATGATTTTATGATGACAATGTTAATTTACCAATGTATCAAAAAATGTTGTGTGAAGATGGTATAGAATGAAGTAAAGACAGAACAACTGTTTAGGCACCCCGAGGTTTAGAATCGTGTATGCAGCAATGAAGCTTCGTTCGAGGACCACAATAGAACACTTTAATGGATTCTACAATCCACTGGGATCTATATTTTCTTTAATCCATTTCCTGGCTACAGTACCATTAGATTTACATACATCTTAAGCAGCTGAAGCTTTAAAATTGCTCTTGCACTTCTTTCAAGGTTTGTGAAACACAGTTTTTCTAACATCTATAGGTCAGAATGTCCTCGGTTTTAACACTATATGATTAAGGAAATAAATTCTCTGTCACTGTAGTATAGCTACCACATGTAAGTGCACAATGGGAATAATTGATGATACACGTGTTCCAACGCAGTGAATAAGTTTCTAACCTAAATAACATGTTGCTCATCAGATAATTCAAGTTTCAATGCTGTAAAATAAGTTATCAACTATCCGACGAAAAAACCTATTTAAGTACAATTTCCATCGCTAAAGTTCTTAGATTCAAGAATGTTCCTTAATTGTTGTTTCCTTGTGAAATTTGTTTTTAAAATTTAATTAACAATACTGATCATACACTGAATCACCCTCAAAAATTAAAAATAAGGCCAAAAGCACAGGTTGTGTCAGAGTACTGAGGTGCTAGAAGAAAATTGTCTCAGTTGTCAACAACAAAATAAAAAATTGTAAAGCAACAATATCGTTATGCGGTCAGTGATCTGTTCAACAAAATTTCCAACCCCGTTAATGAGCTCATTGCTCTTCCGGTTAAATAATTAGGCAGCATATGATTTACGACAGGGAAATAGATTTCATGGGATAAAAATTTTAAGGTAGTCCCATTTTTTCCATTCCGAACTTTTCCTCTAATAAATGTTTAAAAAGCTGCTGGAAAAACTTTTGATGGTGTGATTTGCATGTATCGCTACCAATTTTTTTTATGATAATTACGACGAGTTATTTGCTGCTTTGGAAGATCCATAAAGTGACCACCTGCCAGCCACACGCGCCACACACGCGCGCGGTGTCCGTGGTCCCGCCCACTGCCGGTGATGCCTTTTCTGCAGCTGCAAGATCATTCGTTTTTATGGAAACTTATTTGTGGGACTCAAACACGCTTGGCTCGTCACGTAGCTGTATCTTGTGACGAAGACAAAAATATACAGCAATTAGCATTAGCAAGAACATTCATGCTTTCATGAGTGTACTTAGTATACGTCTAAGCAATGTATGTAGTAGTGTACTCAATGTAGTATGCGTAGTATCTTCAATGTTATATCACAAATATTGTTTCTAATGTCATTTGCTGATTACTATAAATTGATAGTTCGTTTCAACGATAGCCAGTCATTTTTTACTCGAGGAAATGAAATGATATGAACAACTTTAGCACACATTTTAACCCATGCTAGTTTTTCGCAAAGGAAAGGTGTAAAAATCGGGCGGCTTTTGTGAAAAAGAGAATGATATTATAAAATATTTGGGTTATACTCGTTTTATCAGTATAACGATAAAATATATTAATATAATGGAGGTAGCGTTAATATAATAATATAATTGCAATATAATAATATTACATGATAACAATAATAAAAAAGAGAAGAAGTAATGATAATTATGTACCTTGGTATTTTTGACTCAATCCAGTCCAATATAAAAAATAATTATATTTGTAATAGTAAATATCTATGAGCATGCCAGTAAAACGGTTATTAATATATGGACTGTAAGCATTTTATCCTCAACGGGATGCATGGCAAAATGCATTCTTCCTTGTCGATTCTAGTCGGTACGAGGATTTTCCTCGCTTTGTTTTTGTGAACGATTACTAAACTTATCTAAGATAAATTGATAAAGAATGCTCTTAACAAAAACTGGTTTTTGAACGGCGTGTGCTGAAGTTATGAAGCTCCGCCCTATTCGGTTCCCATATTCGACTTTTCATTAGTCCAGCAAATTTCCTGTTTTTAATCACACATGCAGATGTCCATAGAACAGGCAGTTTTTCTAACATATCGACTTTCTGAACAGATGACAGCATTCACTGAACAAAAGCCTAATATTAAATACGGTTAGTTAAATTGAATTCGCAATTCAAATTACGTTCAGCTGGAAGTTCAAATTTATTTAAGTATTCATAAATAAGTTTTAACAAACCTGAAGGTATTGAAGTAAGGAAAGATATTCCTGTGGTATTGTAAAAGTTTCTTCAAGGAATAGCATAGCTGTTAATAAATAAATAATTCAACTTTTATTAACTGATTTGAGTTATTTTTCAAGCATACAGCACATGTTATTGCATTGCATGGCGTTGAGTGTGTTGAGCGAAAAAGTCAAAGTTCTACTTCAATTTTTGTTTATGAAACTTTTTATTTCTGTTGTGATTGAAAAACACACAGCTAACTTTTCGAAACAACATAAAGAAATCAGGAGACAAAGTTTGTGAATACCTACAAAGATATCGTACAGTGATATGTTCTACTTCTACTGTATGATTGATGTTTCGTACAAAAAAAATAGTGTAAATTAAACACCGATTCGGGACTCAAGTATGAATATTTATAGTTGAAATTAATCTTTGAAAATAGCACACAGTAAATATTAATGTTTCTAGAAATATGTCATCACAAGATACACAGAATGTGTTGAAATTTCTGCAATTTCCGAGTATCTGTTCCGTATATCATGCCGTGCATAACCGGTCTTAATGGGTAAATTTTTACGCAAGTGGCATCCTTAAAATGTTTTTTTCATCTCATGACCTCTTCGAAAAGATATGATACTTCAGCCCTTCATAGCTACAGTTAATAATGGGTGGCTCTATGAGTTTCTAAGCCTTGTGTAACGATCAGAAGCGTCTTCTTTCAAGTGCCACGGAAATGCATCTCGTTGCTTTTGATTAATTCTATTGTATTTCTGTTACACAGATGTCAATAATATTGCCATTCCACAGATTGGCAATCCGCTACATCAGACACATGGCAAATTTGTTGACGGTGCCGATGCCGCATCATGGAAGGTGTTATCCTAACTGCGATCATCCTCCCTACAATGTCTCGACCATGCCTCCTCCTCTCAGGTCAGCCACTGTGGTGCAATACAATTAAGACAACAAGGTCGCAAATTCATATAATCAAACACCATGTGTCTACTCGGCTTTCTCTTGTTAGCTCAACAGCTGTGGTACAATATAAAAGTTGTACAACAAGGTAGTAAGTCCATTTAGTCGAACACAATATGTCTCCCCGGCCATCTGTTGTGAGGCAAGTAACTGCAGTGTACCTCACAAGTGACATAATAAAGTAGTAAGTCTGTTTAATAAAACACATTAAGTCTACCATCTTACCTATTCGGTCTCTGCAGCATTGCACACAAAGTGTGCAATACAAGTCTGTGCAACGAGAAGCAAGACTTTTGCCATACCCCAACCTCTTAGGTCTACAATATTATGGTTAGTAATACTCAGAAATAGTAGTATGGATAACGTGTCTGCATAATTAGAAACTTACAAGCTATAATGCACATGCCGTTCCACTCCATCGCAAGTCCGGATAAAATGATGCGATAACTCTGAAATACTGTACGCAGTGATGCAACAACACTAAAATACAGTATAAAATGATATGACAACCCTGAAATACAGTATAACTAATGTCGAAGATGAGCTTCACAGCCAGCTGTACGCTCACGAATAGTACAAAGCATTTGAAAGGTACTTACGTTCAATATTTAATTGTCTGAAATTTGGTAGCATGGTTATTAAAAATGCTTTGTAATCTCACACAATTGGATACATTTTATAAAGCAATTTCAACATAAATCTATTTTTATTCGCACATTTTGAGCACATCCATGCAAAATGCATAATGATCATGTTGAAAAAAATTGGTATTATAATCAAAATGAAATCACAGCGCATTCCTTACCACAACTCTTGATACTAAAAAACGGTTTCGTCCGTCTTTCTAAACATATTTGTGTTTAAAATCTAGAACATCAAAAGCAACAACAACAACATCTCACTGGCAGGCTTCATGTTGAAACATAGGCAGCACTCGGATTTCCTTCAGATGTTGAAAGTCCTGCTAGAAGCAAAAAGGAAAATTTGACCATTTTCAAATTCCATTTCTGGGAGAGTTTAATAAGTTTAAATTTTTCCATTAGTCTTTTCCTGCAACCTACTTCTGAGAAAATGAAATAGGAAAGCGGCTGATATTTGATATATTTAGTTGCATTTTAGTACCTGATACTTGAAATCAGCTACGAAATTGGACCAGAAAATGGATTATGTTAGAGCTTTGCTTTACAAGGGACTAATTCATCTAAGCTACGCGAAGCCGACTGGGCAACACGTCCGCGAATTGACAGGTTTATTAAATAAACAAGAATTCTTAATTCCAGAAGACCACATGTTGATTGTATTTGTAGTGTGATTATTGAGACACAAGAAATTCTGGAGTGTGGTTCCGCTCTATGTGCTTGAAAATTTCAGAGTTTAGTCTTTCCATGGATTGACTTCCAGCTCCGGGCGCAAACACTGAGCCCTAAAATCGTCATGAGCAAATAATTTGCATGATTCTAAAAGCTTCCACCAGGGAACAGTTTTCAATACGTACCATTATTCTATCACCAGAGTAGTAGCACATGTATATAAAGGGTGCAACAAACTGAAAATGTTCTGTGTACTTTGGATAAATCATTAATAATAGGAAAATATTTCTTTGAACTACACTGACTTGTTCAGAGGTATTAAGTCGAATCCATATTTACGGCACAGATTGTAAAAGTAGCTCCCTTTAGCTAAGGTGTGTTAAATACGCTTGTGTTGTTTATTCTGTAGCAAAATTGCATTTAACACTTTCGTGCCGTCTGGTATAATGTGTCCCATCAAATTTCAAAAATCGGCGCGAAAGGGTTAAGTTACAGGTAGCTGCAGAACATAAAAAAATTGTAGGCAAAAGAGTAGAGTTAGAAGAGTTTTTATCGAGTATTTATATTCTCGATACACGTGTACAAACGAAATATTTTGGTCACCTACACGTACTCCATGAGCAACTCATTTTACAAACCTGTACGCAAACTGTGTGTATGAAAGGTTGTGCAAATTACACACTTAGTTTTCGTAGTAGGAAGGCACTCATGAGTTTCTTTTGATGTACAACAGGTACTACGCAAGCTACTCATCATCCAGTCCCAGCCTGTACGGTCACCCCCTAGCGGGATCCAGCTCGTCTCTATCTCCCCATGTCGAAACCCTGGATTACTCAACCGGTCACCAGTACGTTCCCCAGGGCATGGCGTCAGTCATGGAGTACGGCAGAGATCCTTTCTGGCACGGAGACGTCGGTGCTCAGCCTGACTACTCGTTTTGATAGTTAAATCGACAATTTTTTCCAAGTTGCTAGAGCCATTGATAAAAATTAGAATCCCCCGAGAGAATAGCATCAAGCATCGAGTGCACGAAAAATACTTTCAGGCTGTAAGACTCTCCTCCATCTCGACTGCTCTGGTGGCTAACATGACCTTAATATCATGTTCATAACAGATGCAGATGCCTCTATTTGCTGATAATGACTTTAAAAATACATTAGTTTCAGCATCCTGACTATGCTAGAGTACATTTTCCAACCATCTCCTACAACTTTATTTGTTTTAACTTCAAAATTTACTTATGGCTTTCAGTAGTTATGTCAACGTTAGCGTTCCTTCATTTACAAATTTTAGTAATTAATTAACCATGTCATGCCCGACTGTTCAAGCAAAAATTCCTACAATCGTAGAGATGTCTTTCCTCAGACTTTTTACTTGTTTAAAAATCGCAATACTGAATGGTTGAATACTGTAGGAGTGAGGTGCCAAAAATACCTTTGAACTGATACTGGCTTTATCAAAAACTGTGTGAACTTTGTCCAATCAAATAGTTCATTTTCAGTTCAACTTTGATTTGCCAAAAAGGTTGTTCCTTTCATTAACATATCCGCAGTCAGTCTAGCTTAGAATTTTCGTAGCGATTGTTAACATGATAAACTTGATTATATTTTATGCGAGGGTACGTATGACTTATTTTAAATTTTTCTTATTCTTTGAAATTGAAACACACCTTAGAAATGCACAGCAGTTTAATATGCACTGGGTACAATGCGATTTAAGTCACCTTCACTGATTGCAATTAAAATTTCCTTTCATTTATTTCACATATATTTTTTGAAATTGTCATTTTTCCAGTCAGATTGTATAATACTAAACTTCAAACCCATTGAAATTAATGGGCATGTTTTTCTAGTCTCCATTAACCTAGATTAGTATCTTAATTAGTCTCTAGACATGCATTCACTTTTAAGAAGCTAGTCATAGTAGCCTTAAGGTTCGTAGAGTAAACTCTTAGTAAATTATTTAGACCTTAGTTTCTATCAAACTCCGTCCAAATTATAATATTTTATTCGTCTCAGATTTTAAATTACGCTCTCAATCTACAACGACTGAGACCCACAGATTAACTGAGAACAAAATATAGTGATCTGAACATTCCTGACGCTTAAACTTCGATAAATTTCTTAAATTTAGAGTCAAATTCTTGTTACATCACGCTATATCTTTTGATGTAATTTCGATCGCTATTTTTTGTTTGTTTGTTATGAGAAACTATGAATTTTTTACCCATGCATTTTTCTAGTTTGAAATGAATCACGTTAATCAGCTTAGTCAACTTAGTTGCATGCTTAAATCATCTCCGTGACTTCACTTTATGGACCTCAACCAGATAACTGTTTTACTCGTATTTTAAAATTTGTGAATTCCGATTGTAAATTCGAACAGATAAGAAAAAATCAACCTACCTGTAAGTGTAGTCGAACCTGGCAGTTGAGGCTCACAACTAGAATTTAATGAAGCAGAAAACCTAATTTATGTTCGAGTTATCAAAGCTTGAATCGAAAGTTTTTACCGTACTGTAAAGCCAAAGAAAAGTTCCATGGTCTTGGAGTTCATGCTGAGAACTTACAGTCAATGTTCCTTCGTATTAGCTTTTGTACGGCTGCTTCATGTGTCATGTGTTATGTTCGTGTGATAAGTCTTATTTTGTTGAAGAGGATACACGTTATACGAATATTTTTAATTCCTGTACCTCTAGTATTTCTAATTTTCATTAGTTTATTTTAATTGTTCTCCATTACTAAGGGATGGAAATTTCCCATCAGCCAAGTAAAGAAGCGTGAACTTATCTCTGGTGATAAAACTCAAACACACAAGTCATCACTTACGGAAGCCATTATTAAACATTTCTTCATTTATTGCTAAAGAAGAAAGCTTTATTTCTGATGTTTCCAAGCATGCCCTACAAAATAAAAATGCCAATCTTTAAGTCTGCATAACCTAATATTCATTCGGCTAAAAAAGTAAATTGTAAAGCCAGCTTCCTTGAATTACCTTCGTCTTAATTTCTTCTAAATTGACTAAGTCTGGTATAATGACACAGATCTATTTTCTCCTGACATTAAGTCTCCAGTAAAGTCATTATTTTTAGGGTGAAAAGGTGACTCATCCACTTTAATATTTACTCTAAAGACAATATCAATTTGATACAAAATATGGAACCAAATTACGTGAGAGCCAAATGACTTTAATGCTATGAAATCGTTTAATTATTTATAATGCATTTACTTTAAAATATCTTATTCCAACCCGAAGTGAATTCTGGCATTTTATTTCGATATGTCAATGCATTGCAATCCACTGTCAGCATATTTGCCTTTCAGCATCAATTGCCTTAACACGTTGAGTGCGATTGTCTAGCCGGTGCAAATCTTTACTTTGTACACACAGTCACTAGAAAGCTTTGAAAAAATTACAGAACCTAACCTGAGCGACCCACCGGTGGGTCGTATCGCACTTAACGTGTTAATAAATCCTTAGATCTTGTAATCTTTTCATTTCGTCACCCGTCACTAGCTCTCATATTCATCAGTAGATCTTACTACAACTAAGCTTTGATTTGCTTTGGTGTTCTGAACAATTTCTTCACAGCAGAGTAGGCAGAAATTTGAACCATTTCTACCCACACTCCACCATGCACTTAATTCATTCAATCAAGATATATCGTAAGATAATCACAGTAGAAGTACAGTGATGTTTTAGGGAGCTGTCCGACGTATTGGGCACAGTGAAGAAATAACTCTTTTCGTTCAAGCCGTAACACCTCTGAATGAGGTACAACTTTTCAACACTTTTTTCAACTACCACTGAAACGGATATTTCAAAATACACTTAGCCAGTGCAACTTCCCTTGAACTCTACAACATATATTCCGTAAACTACAGGGTGCAGCAAGATAACTTCCTTTTTTGCCTTTGAAAAAGTCATGAAAAAATGAATTTATGTTGCCGCATCCTGTATGAAGGTTCAAGACTAGTCCTAAGCATTATGACGGACCTCTTCTGAACTTTCTATTCTCACTCGAGTTAGTCATTAGATGAACATATGACATGCCTAAAAACAACATAATAATTTAATTGGTTTTAAAATTTGAGTAGTTGCGCTTAAGTCTTCTGATGGAATAGAATAGAATAAGGCAATAGGAACTAGCCGTTTGGCCCATTCTTGGTTCAATACCGAAGTCCCATGCCGTGGGATATTGAAATATTTATAATTTCATATATAATATTTATAAGGAATATATTATTATATTTATTATAGATATTTATAAGTTTCATTCCTTATATAATTAATAAATTAAAAACAGGTAAGTATTGAATAGAATGAAAAAGTCTCTGGAGAAAATCTAAACTACTCAGGCATA